>VUQH01014256.1:18523-33777 GCA_015106775.1 Etroplus canarensis
ATCTGCGCCACTGAAGCTTTTAACTCCTTCAGAGTGGTCATAGGTGTCTTGGTGGCCTCCCTCACCAGTCTTCTTCTTGCCCCGGTCACTCAGTTTGTGAGGACGGCCAGCTCTAGGCAGATTTAGACAAGTGCCATACTCCTTCCAGAAGCTTTCTTTTTAACTCTTGTGAAAAAAAATAAAATTATATTGACCATAATTTCATTTATTAAAGCAATGAAAGTGTTAAAGATCCAAAGGGGTTGAAAACTTTTTATAGGCATTGTATGTTATGCTGTGTAAATATTTTTATACCCTTCTCCTAGACAAAAATTTACATGGGCTCCTCCAACACCATTCATCACTATTACCTTATAAATAATCTGCCTGAGGCGCAGAGTAGAGCTGCTACCCCTCCACATGGAAAGGAGCCAGGCAGAGGTGGTTCAGCCATCTGACCAGTATGTCCCCTGGATGCCTCCTGGAGGAGGTGGCTGGGGAGAGGAAGATCTGGATGTTTCTACTTAGGACTGCTGCTCCCGTGACCTGGACCTGGATAACCTTTAATCTTTACAATGACCCATTCTTTCAGAAATATTTGTAAAGGCAGGCTACATGGCTAGGTGCTTGACTTTACACTCCTGTGGCAATGAGACTAAATGAAATATGTACCTGAATTCAGTGATTGAGAGGTGTGGCCCAAAACTTTTGTCCATATAGTGTAACTGCTCAAATAGTCACTTTTGGCATTTTAACCCTTGTTCTGCCAGCTATATGACCAGCAGTGAATGAAAACACCGGAAGTGATCAATATATTGATGTCCGACAGTAGTAGGGTTAAAATTGCTATCAAATGGTGACACTGGATTCTAAAAGTCTTTCCTAAATTTTGCCAACTGTTAAAAATGACAAAGCAAAAGTGAACGGCAAGCAGTAGCCTATTAATTAAAAAGATTACACGGTTAGTTGTTCAGCTGACTAATTTTGTTCAAGTCAAACATATCTATTCACTTTAACATTATTGCAGATGCACTGGTCTATACCAGTAGAAAACAAAACAGTATAAACAACTCACATGCACAACAACAAAGAGATGCGACAGAACACAGGCACCATGAACACCTTATATCACATAATGTAGGCCCACGTAAGGCAAAGATGGCATATAAAACTCAAGGTCAAGTCACCCATTGGTTAGAGGAGTGTCAGACTCCCCGTTGGCCGCGGTTCTGATCTCACTCTCTCTCTCTCTCATTCTCTCTCTCCCCCCTTTAGTTGCTCTTTCTGTCTCACCTCTGGTGGGCATTTACCAGTTTTGCTTGGTCTCCAGGGGTGGGCTTGGCATGAGTGAAATGGGGACTGCACACCTGAATCTCATGTTCATCAGGAGCAGTATATCAGCCTGGACAGGCTGTGTGTTGCTGCTTTGCTCATGTCGTTTTGTTCTTTCAAGGTTACTCAACCCTGCTCTCTGTTGTTCTCTCCAGTGCCTGCCGGGCCCCATTCCCTCGTCCTTTGAACGTGGACTCTGTCTGCCGTCTGTGTATCCTGCCTGATCCACTCTCTCACCTTGTGAACCAGGACCCCATATGCACTTTAAAGACTGGACCTTGCACTCTCATAGCCCTCAGAACTCCTCCTAGAAGGACTCTTCTCAGCTAACTCCCTCTCCCACATCCCTTGCCTACATATTATTTAATGTGTTTATTTAGGAAACCTCATAGCATATCTTGGACAGCAGAGATCCTGATTGCAGTGAAGGTGTTTGATCATTTATAACATCCAGTTGTAACCCAAAAGCATATGTAGGGGGTGCAACAAGAGACAATGGGATATACATAACAATGTCATATTAAATGGCAAAGAACGTTAGAGTTAATTTAAGAGTGAAAGGGGTCCCAAGGATACAGCCACTCTCGACTGTACTTTCTGAGTGGACAAGAGCTTTTAAACCGTGAGGAGTGTGCAGTTGGTAAGGACTTTTCCAAAATATGATGTTTGGCTATAAGCATAGCAAGTTCGACAAGGTCACTCTGTATTTAGTAAACACGCTTTCAGCAGGAGACACACCAGAGATTGCAATTAAAATGCGCAGAGGTCGGGAAACACCACAGACTTCAGAGAGCGTGTTGAAGAAAGACGCCCCGAAGGAGTCGAGATTTGGCTGAGATAAAAGCATATGTGTGTGTGTGTGGTCTGCTGGGGAGAGGGAGCACCTGACCCAGGATGCATCCACTGTGGAAAACTATTTCTTCAGCCCGGCTGTAGTGCAGTGGAGTCTGTAAAGCACTCTGAATTTAAAAAGGCTCGTGTGAGTGCACGTGCAAGTGGGAACTGATCTTGAGCTTTAGCTCCTTTTTCGCATTTCTGTTCTAGTTAACGTGATCTGAGAAGGCCGTAGTAATGTTAGAATGTTTAATGTAGGTGTATAGTTTGTATGGTAGAGTGGGTATGACAGCCTTCTGCCTTGGTTGGGTCTGCTTTTCTTGCAGGTTCCTGGTAGATGGAGTTAATTAGTCCAACTGGGAGCACCTGACCAAACTCCCTGGAGCATTTTCAGTCCGACTGTCCTCCTCTCTGGCTCTTTCCATCCACCCAGCATCATGCTTCTTGTTTTGTTATTTTAGGTTTCACACTCTTTCAAACACTCGTCCAACTCCTGACACACTGATACCGCTGACCAGCAGACCTCATAAAGCTGATTATGGTTTTTGCTTCTTTTGGTCAAAGCTGTGTCTCTGCCATTGGTCATTCAATATAAAATTAGTTGTTCCCACCCGAGCTACCTCAGAATCAGCTGATTATTTGTGTACACTAACTTTAGTTATATTTAATGAACCTATGAAAATTTGACCTTCATACTATGAATATTGTCAAAGTTACATGCCTCGTACAAAGCGGCGGGTTGAAATTTTTTTCCAGTATTTTTTAACCCTGATGACTTCAGCTATATGGACAAAAGTATTGCACTACCCACGCATGACACCCACAGAAGATTTTATGATATCCCATTCTAAATCCATAGGCGTTAATATGGAGTCTGTTCCCTCTTTGCAACTGTAACAGATTCTATTCTTCTGGGGAGGCTTTCTACGAGATTTTGCACATTCATCCAGAAGAGCATTTGTGAGGTCAGGCACTGATGTTGGATGAGAGGGTCTGGCTTGCAATCTCTGTTCTAGTTCATCCCAAAGGTGTTGGCTGGGGTTGAGGTCAGGACTCTGTGTGGGCCGATCAAGTTCTTCCACACCAAACTCATCCAACTATGCCTTACTGTATGCACCTTGGTTTATGCACTGGGGCACAGTCATGCTGGAAGAGTGAACAGCCTTCCCTAAACTGTTCCCAACAAAGTTGGAAGCATAGAAGTGTCCAAAATGTCTTGCCATGTTGAAGCACTGAATGAAGATTTCCCTTCACTTGAACTAAAGGGCCAAGGCAAACCCCAGAAAAACAGCCCCATAGCATTATCCTTCCTCCACCTAACTTTACTGTTGGCACGGTGCAGTCAGGCAGGTAATGTTCTCCTGGCATTCACCAAACCCACACTCATCCATCAGACTGTCAGATAGAGAAGTGTGATCTGTCATACCTCGGAGCACATTTCCACCACTCCAGAGTCCAGTGGCAGCCTGCTTTGCACCGCTCCGTCTGATGTATGGTGTTGTGCTTGTTGATGTGAGGCTTGCATGCAGCTTCTCAGCCATGGAAACCCACGCCATGAAGCTCCCAGGGCACAGTTTTTGTGCTGATGTTAATGCTGGAGGAGGTTTGGATGCAGTCACTGAGTCAGCAGAAATGGTGACTTTTACACACAATGCGCCTCAGCACTCAGCAACCCCGCTCTGTAACTTTATGTGGATCTGGCACTTGCTTCAATGCTCCCACTCTTTAATGATCCTACTTACAGTAGATGGTGGAAGGGAAAGTTCAGAAACTGACTTGCTTCAGTGGTGGCTTCCTATTACAGTACCCGAATACCAAATGTTACAGATGTTTATAAAGGCAGACTGCATGGCTGGCTGCTTGATTTTATACACCTGTGGCAAAAGGACTGAATGAAACACAGTTAAAAGCTGTGGCCCAGCACTTTTGCCCATACAGTGTATGGAATATCTACTTACTTGCTGTGATTCTTTCTGGGTGGAAATAATTTGCCCCTTTAAGAGTAACTGTGTGGTCTCCCCACTGCCAGTGCAGTATTTTACTGTAGATTTAACACGTCCTACGATTTTACATAACCCTAAACATCTTTTTCTGCATTATATTCAGTATCAGAAAATGTGTTTGTAATGGTGCATAAAAGACAGCATGTACAATAGTACTGATACTGTGTCTCAGACAGGGCAGGATCAGCTGATCAGACTGGAGAGCTCATACTGGTCTCGTTTTAGATCTGACACAGCTAGACTTAAGTTGTGCAGTTTTACAACAAATTTACAATTAATCAGCTTATTTAGACATATTATATGGAATAAGCTTGAGCTTTTGGAGTCATGTGAGAGGGTCACAAATGTGATAGCAGAACTATAGTCAATATATTGTTCATGTGTCAGCATTTGGTTGACCTTTCTTCTTCTGCATGAACCTAACCTCTTGAATGGCTGACCTTGTTGCATATAAATTAAAGACTGTGGAGGTGGAAAGAAAATCACTACAATTTGCTAAAATAACAGAAGGGATCCTGATGCACACTAGGCTGATCGTAGCTATTATACTCTCTTCAAACCACAAACTGTCATGCAAATCAGAGTTCTTCCTCTGCATGCTGACCCTCACTTCGTGCTTAGTAATACTTCTCTTTTTTTTTTCCTCCCCAAATACTGTATCTATGGTCTCTGTCCACATGAGGGCAGACATTTTCTGCTCCAGTGAGAGAGCCTCTGTCAAAATGAAACCAGATGAACCACCACCTATTTACTGTAAATGTGTGAAAAGTGACTTTTCCTTCTCGTGTCGCTTATTGCCTGCTGTTAAGACTGCACAGCTGTCTGTGCAGAGGGTATATACTCATGTTTTGCCCTGATAACACATGTACTTGGCTGACTTGAGTCATCTTGTTTAGTCCAGGGCACTCCAGTGACTTATAGAAAGCGTCTTGACTTCTCTTTGCTGCATTCAAATGCAGGCAAATTGGGGTTTTGGAGACATGACTCGGTTTCGTTTTACATGCCCGGCCTGTATTTGAATTGCAGGTGCTCTCCTGTGTCTGTTTGTTTAGGGAAATCACTGCAACACCCACCCACCTGTCTGCACCTCTGCATGCGCTCAACGGACTTCAACTGACAAATTCCAGGTGAGGGTTCATATTTGTGTGTGTGTGTGTTGTGGATACCATGACTTTAGGAATGGAGAAACACTCCCCTCACACATTATTTGGAGATAACTGATTTTTATTTTTAATTAAAAGAGGGATTTTGAACTTTGTCTCAAGGCTGTCTTGTGACTTTTGGCCACTGGATTTTTCTTGGCGTGGCCATCCCACTGAGGAAAACACTGGTATGAAAGGAATATGCTGAGAGGAGATGCACTTATACAGTCACAAGGCAGGACAATGGGGAGCTGTGTGAGGGACTGCTGGAGTTGCTTGGAGCAAAACGACTCTCTGCTTTTACTTTGAACTTCTTGCCATCAGGAAACCATGCCTACTTATTGAATTATTTCAAGATGAAGGCATTTTTTTTTTTCAAAACTGTGCTGTAAATATAAATACTGCTTTTAATAGTTCGTTTTATTTTATCCTGAACAGTACACTGAAGATAACTAGTTTGGTTTTAAAATAATGTATGACACATGCTCAGTGGCGTTTAAGCCCCCAGCTATATTTTGGTTTGTCTGTGTGATCCCCCCCTCTCACCCCTGAAAAGACAGCATTGTGACTTCTTCTCTTCCTGAATGCTTAAGTCGCACCAGAACCACTCAGACAGCATTCTTGAGAAAAGAGGAACTTTTTTTTTTTTTTCTGTGCGTTGTCCTGTCACTGTGGCCGGGTGTTCAGCTCTACAGTTGATTTCAAAGTTTAGACAACTCTTTGAGCTGAGAGTGACTGAAGATCATAAGAGGTCAAGAAGTTTTAAAAGTCACTTGAACTTTTAAGCAGGAGCTTAACCAGAGCTTTTATCAGTAGAGGTAAGTTTTTGCCTTCATGTCACTCATGCAAACTTTACACAAAATGATTCTTTGAATCATGCACACTTTGTAAAATCAACTGGATATGAGCAAAGGAAAGCAAAGCCACATCTGCCCTGCTTTGGTTTCACACCTTACATTGAAATGTCTTCTAAATATGGGCGCACAGGTGCTTTAAGTGCTTGCATTCGCTCTTCAGGTGCGTGGTGATGTCTAGTGGAATTCTCCATCTTGAGGTCAACGAGTCATCGACAGCTGTGCTCACACACTCTGACTGTGACCAGGCCATGAAGGATTGCAAATTCTCTGAGAAAGGTAAGATAGCTGGCTCATAATGAGGAAGTCTGTATGTGGTGTGTGTGTGTGTGTGTGTGTGTGTGTGTGGAGAGCTCAGTCTGCATAAATGATTCCTGTACACAATATCTGGTGGTTATAGATTTCCCCACTGAGAAGTTGTAGGGTCTACTAAGCTTTATAGTATCATAAAAAGAGCTAAAAAAAAGAGAGAGAAACAAGTCACTTTTACATGCATCTAATATTTGTACTTACAGTTCCTTCCAAATGTATTGGTAAAGTAAGGCCAATTCATTAGGTTTTGCTGTATAACACAAATGTTATGTGAGAAAAGGTGAATATGAGAAGCCAGATCAGAGTTTCAGCTTTTCATCCCTGGTATTTACATCTGCATGTGTTAAACAACGTAGAACATGATGCACTTTGCATCAAAGCGACAAGTTTTTCAAATGAGCAAATGCACTGGGATGGAATGTTTTCGACTAAATTAAAGTCAAAAATACTTAGTTGCGTACAGAGGAGTGCAGAGACTATGGCAGAAGTTGAAGACCTGATTCCATTTCTTTACTCAAGTAAAAGCGAAAAAGTGTACAAACGTATTCAAAGTATGAAAGCAAAACGTAGCTCTTTGCTCAGTTCCTGTTGCTCAGTGCACCCGTGGGTCCCTTCTTTTTCGGGACGTTCCTAATTGTAGTGCTGGCTCTGCCCAACGTTTATGACACATGTCTGAAGGATTTCCCCCTTTTCTCAGATTCAGAATGCTTTTCTCTCAAAGACAGCTTTCTGGTCTTCATGTTGGTCTACCCTTCTTAACTACAAATGCAGTCTTCACAGGTGAAAGCCGAAGCTTAAACTGAGAGTAGATATTCAGGGCTACTTAATGACTAAACAATTGATCTTGTATTACACACCTGGGTAAGAAGAAACACCTGCCGCTTAGAGGAGAATACAAGGGAGCAGCCAAAGATTCAAATGATTCAGTGTTGGTCTGTTAAGGTAAGCTGCCAAACTTTAAAGCGCAATGTGTGTAGTAGTGCCTAATGCATGATCCTTAATCCACCCTTTTTCCTAACTTCTTTTAAAGGAAAAAAAGTGTTCTTGTCTCATACCTTGTGGATGTAACTGTTTAATGATAGGAAGCATTACAGATAAATTAATCAGTAGATTAGTGATGGTTAAGTTGTATTTATTTATAGAACTGTTTAACCCCGATTCCAAACAGGTTGGAAGCTGCATGAAATATACAGTAAACAAAACGCAATGTGATGATTTGCAAATTTTGCAAATTCATTAAAGAACATAGAAAACATATGCAATTTCAAAATGTTACTATTTCATGAAAAATAATAAATCATCTTTAATTTGATGGAGCAAAAAAGTTGGGACAGGCCCATGTTTTTCACTGTAGCATCCCCTCATCTTTTAACAACTGTCCATAAACATATGGGAACTGAGGAAATTCTTGTCTGTTATAGGATTGCAGTTGCTCAGCAGTCCTGGGTCATGTTTGGCATATTTTATGTTTCATCCAGTGAATGTTTTTACTTGGTGAAAGGTCTGGACTGCAGGCAGGTCAGTCCAGCACCCAGAATCTTTTACTATGAAGCCATGCTGTTGTAACAGCTGCAGTATGCAGTTTAACATTGTCTTCCTGAAAAAGACGTCATCTGGAGGGGAGCATATGTTGCTCTAAAGCCTGTCTGTACCTTTCAGCATTGATGGTGCCTTTCCAGATGTGCAAGTTGTCAGTACCATAGACATTAATGCACCCCCATACCATCAGAGATGCAGCCTTTTGAACTGAGTGCTGATAACAACCTAACCTGTGTTTCTGGATTATGTTCTCATATGGCTTCTTCTGTGCTGCTTTAACCTGTATTTGTGGATGGCACGGCCAACTGTGTTCACAGACGATGCTATCTGGAAGTGTTTGAGCCCATGCAGTGATTTCCATGACAGAATCATGACAGAATCATGTCAGTTTGTAATGCAGTGCTGCCTGAGAGTCCAGTATTGGCTTTCAGCTGTGTCCCTTGCACATGGAGATGTCTCCAGAATCTTTTGATGATATTATGTACTGTAGATGATAGAATATATCTCTGCAATTTTACATTGAGTAACGTTATTCTGAAATTGCTGTACTATTTGTAGACAGTTTCTGGCAGAGTGCTTAACCTCTGCCCATCTTTACTTCTGAGAGACTTTGCCTTTCTAAGATGCTCTTTTTATACCCAATCACATTACTGGCCTGTTGCCAATAACTTAATTAGTAGCAACATGTTCCTCCAACTGTTTCTTTTTGTTACCACTTACCTTTCCAGCCCTGTCCCAACTTTTTTGAGACATGTCGCTGCCACCAAATTCAAGATGAGCCGGTATTTTTCCTGAAATAGTAAAATGTCTCACTTTCAACATTTGATATGTTTCCTATATTCTTCCATGAATAAAACATTGGTTTATGAGAACTGCAAATCACTGGATTGTGTTTTTATTTACATTTTACCCAGCGTTCTAACATTTTTGGTATTGGGGTTGTACATCACTTCAAATTGAATTTCACCTTTTTAATTTTTATTAGAAAAATGATTCATTTTTCATTTCTGAGTCAGTAAATGCACTTTTGCCACAAATACTGACACAAATGCCTCTCCCTACCATACTGCTGCACTGCGCAGGCCCAGGTGTGCAGCAACCTTCTGCGTGTCCCGCAGCTGACCCCAGATCAGATTGAGGTTAGTGACATTTCACACCTCAGTGCCTACCTACGGCGTATTAATCCTCTGACAGCGCTTTGTAATGTGGTGTATAAATCTGCGAAGGGGAAAGCTGACCCACACTTTGCTGCAGAACCAGGTGGAACTCAATATTCAGGAAGAAAAGTGCTTTTTTTTTTGTCCATGAGAAGGCTCTTTCATTTTGCCTCTGCATTAAAGAAATGCATGTGATTTGCATGAGTCTGCATACATTTTATAAAACTGTGCCAAAGAAGAGTAAAGGGGGGATACAGCGTGTGTGTTGTGGTGTGCACTTATCATAAAACAATGCTTAGACAAAGTGTGACAGTGTTTATGGCTGCTGTGCTTTTAGCAAATGCCCATCTTTACCTCTGTGTTGTTATCACCCTACTTATTATGGATTCACAAACAATACACACGCATAGGAAACCGCCCCCTGTGCTCAATTCCAATTGACACACTCGGTTTAGCTTTGTGAGAGATTGTGTGTTTGCATGTGCATCTGTCCATGTGTGTGTGCCCAGTAGACTGAGTTATGAGCGTGGATGGAGTGAATGGTATTTGACCGTGTGCATTGTGTTTTATGAGATGAGCAGGCTTTAATGACTCTGTCACCAGTAAATGGGCACTGATTTGTAGCACAGCTGTCGCTCCACACTCTGATCAACTCCGGAGCCTTCTGGAGGCACACTCACCCAGAATGAGCAAATATTCCCCGCATATCTAGTGCTAAACACCCGTATTTAAAGCGTATATGCACATGGAATAGTCCATGGAGATTGGGATTCTGGCACAGTCTCATTAACGTGTGTTGTCAATAAAAAGAGTAATTGCAATTTGAAGTCTAATCGGGCAGAAATTACAGCTGTTCAGATGCAGGCAACAGTCATGCATTAGATTTCATATCCAATCAATGCACCTATTCCTCAGAAGTAACGCTGATCTATAACCTGCTATCAGTAGCGTGGCTTTGATCCCATTTTTGTGGCTACTGTGCAGATGGAGTTATTTATTAACACACTGAGCAGATGCAGAAGGGAGGCTCTGGTCTGGGTGGCAGGGTGGAGCAGGAGTTCATGTTCAACCGAAGAACCTCCATGTTTTCAACCACCCTGCTGAAATATCCTCCAAGGGTGTTTGTTCAGTATTTCGACTTGCACTGTTCGTGTCGGGGGAGGGTAGGAAAATGGAAAGCCAATCTGACTATGGGCGATCAATAGCATCACAGCATGAAACGATGCAAGCTTGGTCATTTCATGCTTGTCTACAGTGGATAGAGAAAGTAGACCAGGTTTTTCTGATGTAAAAATGAGAGCATGATAAATCATTTCAACATGACATAACTAAAGAAACAAATCTGTCAGAGGGAATTTTTAAAAAAAAGTTTAAGAAAATAAATAACCTGGTTGCATAAATGTGCACATACTAAAACTAATACTACATTGAAACACATTTTGCTTTAATTCAAGCATTCAGTGTTTCTGGGTACACACCTGCCATCAGTTAAAGTGACTCTGATTAACCCCAAATAAAGTTCAGCTTCCCTCGTAGGATTTTCCTGACGGTCACTTGGTTACATCCTACAGTAAAAGCCATGGTTCATAGAGCGCTGACAAAGCATCAAAGGATCTTATTATTCAAAGGTATCAGTCAGGAGAAGAGGACAAAACATTCCCACAGCATTACATATAGCATGGATCACAGTGAAGACAGTCATCAAGAAGTGGAAAAAATATGGAACCACTGTGAAGTTACTGAGAACTGGACGTCCCTCCAAAACTGATGAAAAGATGAGAGGAAAACTGGTCAAGGAAGCTGCCAAGAGGCCTACAGCATCACTGAAGTAGCTGCAGGAATTTCTGGCAAGTACTGGTTGTGTAGAACAAGTGACAACAATCTCCTGTATTCTCCGCATGTCTGGACTGCGGGGTAGGGTCGTCATTCTGAAGTCTTTTCTTACAAAGAGAATCATCCAGGACCAGAAAATTTTTTGCAAAGATATACATCAGGTCTCCTAAAAGCATGTGGGGAAAATGTGTTATGGTCGGGTGAAACCAAGGTTGAACTTTTTTGGTGGAAAAACAACACTGCACTTCACTAAAACACCACCATACCCACAGTGAAGCATGGTGGTGGCAGCATCATGCTTTGAGGTTGTTTTTGTTCCTCTTGAACTGGGGCTTTAGTCAAGGTGGACGGACTTATGAACAGTTCCAATTACCAGTCAGTTTTGGCCCAAAACCTTCAGATGTCTGCTGGAAACCTAAAGAGGAATTTTGACTTTGAGCACCACAATGACCCCACGCACACATCCAGATCAACAAAAGAATGGCTTCATCAGAAGGAAATGAAAGTTTTGGAATGGCCCAGCTAGAGCCCAGGCTGAAATCCAACTGAAAATCTGTGGGTTGACCTGAAGAGGGCTGTGAACAAGAGACGCCCTCACAATCTGACAGATTTGGAGCACTTTTGCAAGGAAGAGTGGGCAAATATTGCCAAGTCAAGATGTGCCGTGCTGACTGACTCCTACCCAAAAAGACTGAACGCTGTTCTTAAAGCAAAAGGTGCAAAGAGTAAGTTTTAGGGTGCGCACACTTATGCAACAAACTTATTGTACTTTTTTTATTTTACTCCCCAACAGATTTTTTTTTCAAGAAGTGTAAAAGTTATGAGTCACATTAAAGGAGGAGAAAGTTTTAAAATAATGTATTGTGGTCTCATTTTTTACATCAGAAAAACCTGGTATTTTAACAGGGGTGTGTTCACTTTTTATATGAGAGTTCTGTCTCTGTGGAAGTTTAAGGTTTTGGCCTATTTTGCTCCCCAAAAATTTCTTTAAGATTACTTGAAAGAAATGTAATAATGTGTTCAATTTACTGTCTTTTGGCAATTTAAGCAAATTAGTGAATATTTAAGTAAGCAAGACCTTATTTGCATATAACCATATAGTGTCATAAATGTTTTCAAATAAATAAATAATTGGGGAAAATGTAATGGTGATATGGTTTCATTAAAAACAAATGGTTACCTATGAAAATATTGTGCTCTGAATTTCTTCCATAGACTGTATATAAAAGATGGATATAGCCCCCGTGATGTCACCCATTGGTTTCACCTACTGTTTGTCAAAAAAGATATTTTCATGTCAAAGTGAAAGCAGAGTTTTACAAAATAATGTCAAATAATTAAAATATTTAAAGTAAAATAAATGTTTATATAAATATTCACCCCCTTTAGGTCAGTATTTAGTAGATGCACCTTTGGCTGCAGTCACAGCACTGAGTCTGTGTGGACATCTCCCAGTCAGGCTGCACATCTGGAAACTGACACTTTTCTCCATTCTTCCTTACAAAACAGCTCAAGCTCTGTCAGGTTGCTCGGAGTTCAGGCGTGAACAGCTCTTTTCAAGTCCAGCCACAACTTCTCGATTGATTGAGAGCTGGGCTTTGACTTGGTCAATCCAGAACATTTACCTTGTTGTCTTTGAACCGTTTGTGTGTAGCTTTATCTGTGTGCTCGGGGTCGTTGTATTGCTGGAAAATAACTCTCCCAAGCTGTAGTTCTCTCGCAGACTGAGTCAGATGATCCTTCAGGAATTGGTAATATTTTTCTGCATCCATGTTTCTCTACCTTTACAAGCCTTCCAGGGCCTGTTGCTGAGAAGAATCCCCAGAGCATGATGCTGCCACCACCATGCTTCACAGTGGAGATGGTGTGTTTGTGGTGATGTGCAGTGTTTGGTGTTCGCCAAACATAGTGTCTAATCTGATGTCCAAAAAGCTCAGTTTTTGTCTCATCAGACCAAAGAACCTTCTTCCAGTTGACCTTGGAGTCTCCCACATGCCTTTGGGTGAATTCCAGGAGTGATTTCATATGAGTGTTTTTCAACAGTGGCTTTCTCTTTGCCACTCTCCCATACAGCTTCAACTGGTGAAGGACACAGGCAGCAGTCGTTGTACGTACAGTCTCTCCCACCTGAGCCACTTAAGCCTTTGACTCCTTCAGAGTGGTCTTAGGTGTCTTGGTGGCCTCCTTCACCAGTCTTCTTCTTGCCCGGTCTCTCAGTTTGTGAGGACGGCCAGCTCTAGGCAGATTTAGACAAGCCCCATACTCCTTCCATTTCTCACTGGATGTCCAGTGAGTTGGAAATCTTTTTGTAGCATCTCCTGAGTTATACTTTTCAATGATCTCTTCTCTGAGTTGCTTGGAGTGTTCTTCAGTTGTAGCAGGAAAACTGATGAACCAGAGACTGGACCTCCCAGACACAGCTGTTTTTATACTACAATCACTGACACACATCAGCTGCACTCAGGGCTTCTCCATTTCACTAACTGTGACACTGCTGGAATCAACTAGCTGGACCTCTGTTGAATTATATTAGTCTCTTTAAAGAGGGTGAATATTTATGTAAATAATTATTTTACACTGTATATTTTTAATTAATTGACATTAGTTTGTAAAACTCTGTTAACACTGACATTTCATGTGAAAAAAACACAAAAGCCAAATTATATTGACCATGAGTTTATTTATTAAAGCAATAAAAGTGTGAAAGACCCAAGGGGGGGTGAATACTTTTTATAGACATTGTAAGTCAGATTTCAGTCCCCATTCTGATTCTCGGCTTAACGGCAGACTGTTTTGACCATGTCTACATGTCTAAATGCACCGAGTTTGTTAATTAGATATTTACATTAACAAGCAGTTGAACAGGTCTGCCTAATATATGCCTAATAAAGTGGCTAGTGAGTTTATATCACAGATTCATGTGTTAGCCCTTTGAAGGATAAGTAAGAAGTTAAGAGGATGGATGGACGGATGGATGGATGGACGGACGGATGGTGCAAATAAGGTGGAGAACATATATGATGATTCTTTCTTGTCCATGATCTGGTTCCTCACAGAAGAATGCCACAGAATGGCTGTGTGCTGCTGTGCAGTTCCATCATTTAATCTCGCTTTTACAAAGTAAACCAACTCCAGAGTGGGTTATACTTTTGGAGAACTAAAAGATCTGGGATCTCATCACATCCTCAACAGTTTAACTAAAACATTGTTCACTGTGGAGGACAGGCCCCAGGACGTGCATTAGACGATCGGGGATATTTTCACAATGCTGGACTTCCTCTGGCTGAGTAGTTCTCCTCATGAAACTTGACATGTAGCGTTGACCCTTTGAGTATCGTGGTGAATTCTTAGTTTGGTCCTGTGACACACTATTGTTAATTTGAAGCATTCACCAGCAGATGTCACTGTTGCAGAGTGTTTACACAGTCCCACAGCTTTGGCATCCACAGTGTTTTTAAGTGCTTTGCTTTACAGCCGTCAGCTCTCTCTTCTTCACTCCACTGCATCACCTTACAGACATTCAAACGCTTGCATTGATCTATCCATCTGTCTTGTTTACTCTGCAGACTCAAAGCTCACTGTCAGTGTAACAGGTGTGCCCTTTTGATTTCAGGGAAATGTCAGATGATGATGTGTACGAGGAGTGTGTGAGGCCTGCGCGTTATCAAGTTTGAAATGATTTCTCCTGTTCGGCTCCCTCTCACCATCATGCCCTCTGCGTCCTGTGCTCCTCTCTCGTCTGCTTCTCCGTGTTCATTTAGCGGCGAGCCACGGCTGCAGCAATTCCACTCATGTATGCTGCACCTTGTTGACTTTAGCCTCATTAGGAGGCCAAATGAATATGACGAGTTGTGACATTAGGCTACAGCTGGAACAAATGCGCCAGCCGCTCACTCTCTGGCCTGGCCAATTTTTTCCTTCTCTCCGTCTCCCCCTCTCTCACACGCACAAACGCACGCACGTGCATGCGCTCGCTTAGTTTTCGGGGAAGGGCTCGGTGGGGTTGATGGGTTTGCAACAATATTGGAAATGTAGATGGGCCTGTGTTTTGAATTGGATTGCACGCTTTGATGCAGAGACAGATTGTAAACTGTGATTTTATTAAATCCTTCATTAGGATTCATCAGTGAGATTGGATCAGAAAAAGGTCACTGTGCAGATGCGCCCCCCCCAACCTCTCTCTTTCCTCTTTGCTCCATCCCCCCTTATACATACCCACCTCCCCTTTCTCTCTTGTTTACCCCCCCTCTCCCTCGCTTTCTCCCTCTT
>VUQH01014260.1:0-23342 GCA_015106775.1 Etroplus canarensis
GCACAGATGTGCACAGAGGCAATATGAGAAAAACCCAAAATCGGCACCGAATTTATAACCTTGCATTATTTCCTCATATTGTCCGCATATCTAAATGGCAGTCGGAAAGTCATCCTGATTGTCCTAGTCCATGATTTTACCACTCCTGGTGTGATCCTAGATGTATCCCTGCTGTCCTGCTACGATCAGCATTTTTCGCGGCATTCCCGACTGATTTCTGGGACACTCCCACATATGTCCGCAGACAATACGCAGAGATTCGTAGTATTGTCTCAGGAATCGATGATTCGCACACTTTTTCCGTGTCTGACGCGGAAAGTATGCAGAAATAACATAATTTGCCTCCGCAACCCTTCCTAATCTTGTCGGCACTCTAGTGGACGCCAGCCCTAAGGGTAATGCCCAAAAAGTTGAATTGTTACTGATGATGCAGTGGTCTTGGTCTCCTTTGTCACAAAACTTGAAACTATAGCACTTTAATGCCATCTCTTTCCCTGTTTGCCTTATCCATGACTCCTTTTCATCTATTTGTTTTCTGTGCAGTTGGTCAGGACATTGCCTGTTCTTCCCCCATGCAGAGATGTCCAGAATCAACTACATTTCAAGCACGGGACATTTTAAATAAACCAGTTTCCCAGTGAGAAGCAATTTTTGTTATATTAATATTTTTATTTGCTATCTTTAGCTAAGCCTCACTGTTACTCTGTCCTTACCCAGAAATCAATACTACGTTTAGAACTGCAAGGAAATAGCTGTGTCATGTTATACTTTGCGGTTTCTTTAGCCAATCAGAAGTGAGATCTGTAAGAATTGTTAAAATAACTCATGATGAAATTTATTCTGTCTATTTGTGAGGTATGACCATTAAGTTAAATGCCTCTGCCCTATATGTTCATTCATTCATTCATTCATTCATTATCTTCCGCTTATCCAGTTCAGTTGTATATGAAATTAATATATATGAATCTTCAAGCTAAGCATTTGAGACACCAATGTCTTAGTTTTTAAACTTGACATGAACAGAGAAGGGTGTCTCTGAAAACCAAAGGACACCAGACACTCCTGGTAGCAACTTATCAGTAATAAGGTAGCCCCATTAAAGGACCAGTGTGTTAATTACGGGCATCTACCAGTAAGAACATAAACTGCAACAACTGAAAACTTGTCCTCACTCCCTCCTTTTCCAAATGAGTTGGAAAACCTTTGGTTAGTTGGCCATCAACTAACAAAATGGAGTCTTTCACAACTGTATCCTGTCCCAAAGTTCATGTATAGAGATATAAGATTGAGAATTAAAAATGGAATAGAATTTAAAAAGATTTGGGAATTAGAGGTTGAATTTTTATATGGAAAAAGTAACAGATTCTACCTGATGAGTAATGATAGCAATTCTGCATTGTGATTCTGCAATTACAGAAATGCAAAAGCTAATATCTGAGTCTTTTTGTCAATTCTGAACTACTATAGAAAAAAGGCAGTGCAGCATGGTAACTCCTTTAACAGGGGACCTGTTAACATTGTATATATACATGTAATTGTGTAAGTGAACCAAAACAGAAGGATTACTAGCCTAGAGCGATTTTACACTATAAAAAGTGTAAGTATCTATGTTAGACTCACCTTAAATCTTAGACACTGGTCCATTATAGGATATCCTGCTTTATTGTTTATCTGATTTTAATTGGGTAATTTACAAAATGAGCATGTTGCATGTTGTATCCAATCAACTACTGACATCACAGGCTGAGTGAGCAATAAGAGGAATTTTCCCATAAACCTGGACCAGAGGTTTTGGAAAAGCTTTTAGTATAATTGCCTGCACAAAAAACACATTAATTGTTAGGTAATTGTATTAAATATGTTCCAAAAGGCACCAACACCAGAAGACAGTTGAGAAGTCTAATTTGGTGATTTGGTGAAGCCTAGAAGAAGAGTGCTGGCTACAGCAGACTCAAATAGGAATCCACCTGTCATTTAAAACAGCCACGCCCATACTTTTTAGTGTTAATAAAGTTTTAATGGGTATAAAATATTTTTCATACTGCTTTTTCTCAGTTTTAGTTAAATAATGCCAATTCACAACAAAAGTCGCCTCAATGCGCTTTACACTGTCAGGTAAAGACCCTGCAGTATTAAAGAGAAAACCCCAACAATCAGATGACCCCCTATGAGCAAGCACTTGGCAACTATAGGAAGGAAGAACTCCCTTTTAACAGTAAGAGACCTCTGATAGATCCAGGCTCAGGGAGGGGCACCCATCTGCCTTGACCAGTTCATGATGAGCGGAGAGAGATGAGAGAAAGAAGAGCAAAGAGAGACACAGACTGTGGGAGAGAGAAGACATTTAATGGCATGCAGCAGTGACAAATAAATGCATGGGGAGTGAAAAGATGTGGGTGGAGAAGAAATACCCAGCGCATCATAAGAAGCCCCCAGCAGCCCAAACCTATCGCAGCATAACTAAGCCTTAACTATAAGCTTTATCAAAAAGGAAAGTTTTAAGCATAATCTTAAAGGTAGAGAGGGTGTCTGCCTCCCAGATATAAACTGGGAGCTGGTTCCACAGGAGAGGGACCTGATAGCTGAAGGCTCTGCTTCCCATTGTACTTTTAAAAACTTTAGGGCCCACAAGTAGCAAGCCTGCACTCTGAGAGCAAAGTGAACTATTGGGAAAATATAGTATAATAAGGTCTTTAAGATAGGATGGGCCCTGATTGTTTAAAACTTTGTAAGTGAGTAGGAGGATTTTAAATTCAATTCTGGATTTAACAGGGAGCCAATGAAGAGAAGCCAATATAGGGGAAATATGATCTCTCTTTCTAGTCCCTGTCAGTACTCTCACTGCAGCATTTTGGATCAACTGAAAGCTTTTAGGGAGCTTTTAGAACAGCTAGATAGCAATGAATTACAATAATCAAGCCTAGAAGTAATATATGAACTAGTTTTTAAGCATCACTCTTAGACAGGATGTTTCTAATTTTGGCGATACTGCAGAGGTGAAAAAAGTCAGTCCAATATATTTGGCTAATGTGAGCATTAAAGGACATATCTTGGTCATTTTTGACTAAGATATGTCCTATTGATTTAGACAGAACCTCAGTTATGTCTAAATCGAAAAGTAGAAAATTACAGGCCATCTAGGCGTTTATGTCTTCAAGACATGTCTGTAGTTTAACTAATTGATTTGTGTCATCTGGCTTCATGGATAAATATAGCTGTGTATGATCTGCATAGCAAAGAAAATGTTTGCAGTGATTTCTAATAATATTGCCTAAAGGAAGTATCTATAACGTAAAGAGCATTGGTCCTAGCACAGAACCCTGTGGGACTCCATGACTAACTTTTGTGTGTGAAGAAAACTCCTCGTTTACATACACAAATTGGAATCTGTCAGATAAATAAGATTCAAACCAGCGTGATGCAGTCCCTTTGATACCAACAGAGTATTCTAACCTCTGCAGTAAGATGTTTTTGGTCGACTGTATCGAATGCTGCACTGAGGTCTAGAAGAACAAGCACAGAGACGAGTTCACTATCAGACGCCATAAGAAATTCATTAGTAAACTTCACTAATGCAGTTTCTATGCTATGATGAACTCTGAATCCTGACTGGAACACTTCAAATAAGTCATTCCTCTGCAAGTGAGGCTTTTTAAGTAGTGGTTTAATTACAACCACTTTAAAAGCCTGTGGTACATAGCCTGTTAATAAAGATAAATTGATGATATTTGAAACTGAAGCATTAATCACGTAAAGATGGGTATGAAGAGAATCCATGAGAATCCATGATTGAATCACTTTTGGAGCCAGTTTTAAGTGGCCACTTGAGAAACTTAGGTTTTTGGCACCGGGGCTGGCTTCATTAGTTAGTTTGGTTGTGTGATTGTCACTTGATTGGTATGGTCTAAAAACTCCTGCTTTTTCAAAGCACTATCCAGTGGCCCTATCTCTGCCTGCCTTTTTCCTTAAAGTCAGGTCAGTTTGGAACAGAATGTCAAGTGCACAAAGTTTCCACTTGTGAATCCCTGGGTTTAACCCTGCTTATTGTCTTATTGTTGTTGTGGACAAGCTAATCTCCTTCATACTTGTAATCCTCCTGGAGCAGGAATATTAACTTATAGTGTCTGTTTATCCCTGCCCTTCCAGGTGGGGAAAGGTTGGATCATTACCCTTCGTGTCTCGTCTGTGTGTGTGTGTGTGTGTGTGTGTGTGTGTGTGTGTGTGTGTGTGTGTGTGTGCGCGCACTGTTTATGCCTGGAAGGGAGCAACAGCCTGTACCAACGTCAGTCAGCCAAATAACATGGCTGTCTGGGTGTCTTCCAAAGGTCATAGGGCAAATCTTGTGGTAATCTGCTAATCCAATTGGCTAGCCGTATTCACATGATCTTCCAGGTTGCAGGACAGCTATCTTCTGTTCAGACACACACATATCTTGGCAAACACATACCCACACACATGCCTGCTGTCCACACCCTTCTCGCCACAGTCTTTGACTCCATGACACTAGCCTGTTTGATTCCACTTAAGCTGAAAGCAGATTAGTGAAGGTGACTCCGCCTGAGAGGGAATTCTACATAACTGGAATAATTTATAAACCAATTAAAAGCACATTCTGAAGAACACTATTCTGTGACTATTATTAACTATGTAAAGTTCAGTAACCAGGGTCCAACTGATGGTGACATGGATGCTTCATATCAAACATATAAAGGTACATTTGATTCTGTTTTCTGTTTAGAGCTATCCCATTGGCAAAAGAAGTAAATGGTGGCTGACACTGATTAAACTTCAAAATCATACATGTAGATGGCACTGCATATTTTCTCTGAATACCTGCATGTTGGGAGATAATAGGTCACTTCTTTTGTTTTTTTTTAAATTTTCTCATGAAAACAAAACCATAAATGACCACATCAAAGCATCATAATGGGCTTTTTCTGGTATTTATACATTCATAGCTTTACCTTGCTTAAAGATCCTTCAGTATCACGCTTACCTGGAATTAATCATTATGAGACCATCTCTGTAATCCAAAGCTAACCCTGGCTGTACTCAGTACATGCCATACTGTATATGAAAGGAAAATACTGACATGTGGTTCCCATGCAAACAGAGGGTAGTAACCACATAAGGGCTGGCAGGCTGCATGGTGAGTGTGTATCGTGCTCTCTAGCACCGAAGCCAAGGCTTAGGAAGGGACTGGATCCGATTTCCCAGGCTGAAGCAGGACCTCAGGGCACTGTGTGGAAACTGAGCTAATTGCAGGATATTGGTCCTTGGATGATTAGAGGAGGACGTGGAATGCCTGGTCTGTGATGCAAGCAGACCAAGGTGAGACTAATGACGGATGCATTTTTTTTTATGTGTACAGATAAGTCTGTATCCTGCTGAGGTGCCCTGCAGAGCTGTGACAAAGAAAGACAGGATAGCTAGGCTGGTTTTAAAGGGAGAGAGTTGGAGTGTCATAATTCTAATAAATAAAAAGTTCTAATTTGATTATGCTATTATCAGTATTCAAAGCATCATGTTATTTTTTTCCTAAACAGACAAAAGATGTGTCCAAACGTGACAAGACATTCCACCACAGATACTCCACAAAGAGGCGGAAAACTAGAACCTCTTTGAAGGAACTGGAGTGCCAGCTCTAGTGCTACAAAAGGAGCCTCTCACTTTGAAAGCTTGTTGCATCATGGGTTGTTTGTACCCTCCATTGTTGGAAGGTTTCTGCCAGTCTGTCCACTGTGGATCCGCCTGCAAGAGTTTCCCTCTCATAATTATGCTTGAAAAAACTATGTCATGCAATACTCATCTAGCTCATTAACGAGTGGCAAAAAAGTTTACCATCACAGAGAGTAACCAGAATCAATAATAATTTAAATATGGGAATAATAATGCATACTTGAGTCATCATTACCGGAAGACAATCATGAAGTGCCAAAATTGTATTCCACTTAAAAAGCATGAACTCAAAGAGAGCTTGAGAAAAGGGGTTATGACTGTGAATGTTAGATCACCAACTTGGAAACATTATAGAAATTGTTAAAGGGAGCCAAACCAGTTCCTAAAACTGGAAAGATGGTTGAGGTGAGGTTAAAAAATAACTGTCATATTGGCCTCTCAAAAGTCTGTCAAGTGTTTGCTTTTATTTTATTGCTAACAAAGTAAATTTGCATTTACTTCTATAAAGATGAAAATACCTTCTGACCTTTTGAGAAGTACTATTTTCTAATTAAGAAAAATACTAAGGCTATTTTCAGATGTAAACCCTCTGTAATTATTTATTTGCATATTTTATCAAATGACCTCCGATGGATTATGATTACTTTTTTGTTTCAGTGCATTACACATGACTAGTTACTCTCAAACACTGCAGGGACACATCGCACAAAACCACTGCTGACACTAAACAGCACAATCCTACGTGCATAAGGAAGTCTGTATTCTGACACATACGAGTAGCAGCTATGACATATAATTCAGTTAATAATACAGAAAATTACATACGCAGTAATGCTTGTCTTTTATTATAGATGTCTCAAGCCACAAGCAACAAGTGGTAATTATTTTCCTTTTGTTTAATACAGCTGGCCCAACTCCTCAGCTATGTTTCACTCAGTTGTTTGTGTCCAGAAATGTTGGCCATACTGGGCAGGAGGCATTTTGGAACCAGTGAAGTGTTGCGGTCCCTCTGTGCAGACACCAACCCTTTGATTCCGTGTCTGCGTTTAGTCGCCCCCTTTGTTTACAGTGTTTGTTTGATGTTACTTTAGCAGAAAGAGACAGACACCATTGAGTAGTGGGAGTGCTGTTCTGCTGCGTGCCATTCACGCCTGCTGTAGAGCGCACAGAGTCAAACAGAACAAGGGTAGGCCATTGTTTACCGGTGGAACTAATCACCCTGATGGCACCTCCATAAATCCCCCTCCCTGTTGACAGTGATTGGAGTGTACCTATGTGTGACCATGGACAATACAAATGCGCCAAAGGCAAATAGAATGGGGGTGCATTGAGACAATATTTAGCTTGGCCAGATGGCCAGTTACATGCAGCAGGCTTCTTGGCCCTCCACATCTGCTCCTTGTGATGTGCCAACAGTGTCTCAGCTTTACTTTTTCAGACATTCTTTGCGCCCCGGTTTGTCGCACTACATTGCGATGTCTCCCTACTTTAACCTGTCTGTCAGAGGATTCCTCCTTCACTCATGCAGTTTTCTGTTGTTCATTCCACATGGACAGGCTCTTAGTATTATTTTGAGAGACACATTGGTCTGGGCCCCAGTCAAAAATCCTCTCCTCTAATTTCTTTATTTCCTTGTCCCGGAGGATGATCAGATTCAGACTTGTGGTGTGGTCTTGTTGCATCACCAGTCCACACACAGAAGCTTGCTTATGCAGCTGTTTAATATAAATTCTCTTTTACTATCTTTGTCCAGATGGTTTATTTTTACAAACAATACACAGGGCTGCATTCCTACTGAGCTCCATCCCCACCCCTTTACTGTCTGTCTAACTAGACAGCTTCACTTCAGAGGAGCAGAAAGACAGCAATATCATGCTGAGTGTGGACAGATGGTCCAGTGACACTGCTGTCATACAAACAGGCTTCAATAAAAAAGATATATACACATATATTGGTATGGATACATAAGCTATTCATTTTCAAAGAAGACTTACACATACTTGTTCATGCATGAGAAGACATGCAGAGAAGAAGGAAAAAAACGCATATACGTGGATTCACGAATCCATTGTGTTTATTTTAATTGGACACATACCCATTTGTTATAGATCACAAGGGTTCTAGATGATTTCCAGATGACAAACCAGTGTTGTGTTAATGTCACTTATGCTCAGTGGTTACATTTTGCCTTTGCTGCACTACAGCCAGGCACAAGCAGTGTTAAAGGTACAGAGATTTCCAAAAGTCTGAATGCTGTTTGGCTATCAAGCATTGCCTCTTGAATTACCCAACAGCAAGACACTCAATCCACCTTGGGAGCTACTGTGCAAATCTAGCAATATGAACAATATGTAAACATTTACAACCACTTTTCTATAGTTAAAATTTCAAATGTAAATTGGCATTCTTGTGTATTGCACCTGTATAAAATTTGATATTTTTGAGACTAAGACTGCTTAGCAGACAGAGCAACAGTCAAAAAGTTCTTTGGTGTGTGTAAGCAATAACACTTCTTTTTACAGCTTACTTTTACTTTACTTGGAAGTGTAAAAGTAACTTCAAGGGAAGCTTTAAAGTGATCACATCATTCACTACATGGGGGAGGGAACAACAAACCAATATATTGCATGAGTCTACATGTTCTATTTTGCACTTTTATAAATATATTGTTACAGTTTATCCAGTGATAATATATTGCACAGGGTCAATGTTCTTTGTTTTTATCTGAAATCTTTAAATGTTGTGGCTGAAATTGTAAATAAGGTACATGAGGAAAATCATTCAACAAGGGGAAGGATCACCATAAACTACAGTAATTTACTACTTTTGTTATCAGACAAGATTGTTTTGTACAGTAAAAATCATCCAGGATCAACTTTAGAAATTTTTGAATCTATTACATTTAAGAGCATTTTTAATCCCAAAGAAGTTCGGCAGTGTTTATTCTTGAGTGTAAACACGAGGGTAAGACGGAAAAGTTTTGCTCTTTCACTCTAGTTCAAATTGTACTTTAGAAGTTTGATAATTATAGGCCCGAGGTCTATTAGTGTTAGCTTCTGTAAATGAACAGACAAACTACATACAAATACACATTTAGAACCCATTAATGACAATGTCAAGACAGCCTCTCATTTGATGATTATACAGCAGCAGATTGAAGAGACAATATTATAGCTGAAATGAACATCTTATTATGTTTTATTTCCTAAAGTGTAGGTTCTACTCAGACCCCCACCTTCACCTCTCCCCAGGCCTTACTGCCACATCCACTGCACATCCTCTGCTCCTTTCCGGGCCCCAAGCTCTGGAGCCTCACAAAGGAGCCCTAACAAGGGAGAAGAAAGAGCCAGTGCCACTTGGACGGGATTACATCCTAGTAAGATTCTTCAGTCCTCTTGGCTGGCCGCCCCTTAACCCTCCCCTTCCCTGATTAGAAAGTGAGCAGGGAAAGGCTGGCTGGGTAGAAAAGAGGTCCACACATGTCCAATGAAGTGTTGCACTGTTGTTTGGAGTAGACTTGCTGAGAATTGTGTCAGTCTGGTCTTATCAGAAATTCTCTCATTGAAGCAATTGTAGTGCGTGACTGATTTTTCAGAGCATGTGTAATATTGCACAGACTTAGTTATTAAATGACCACATTAATACATTTCTTATGAAAGTTTGTGGGTTTTTTGTTGTGTTGTTTTTAGTCCTGTGTGAACCCCAGCATTGCTTCATGCTCTGGCATGCCCAGAATCAAGGACAAGGACATCACTGCTCTCATGTTTTGCGTTATCCTGTCTGGATCTGCCTTTAATACCTGCCTCTACACTTCCTGTCCTCAGACCTGACATGTCTCACCCTGACCTCTATTTTTAATTTTATGCTTCCTTTACGGACTATATTGCATCACATTACTTTTTTCATGCTTGGAAAGAAGCTCATTTACATTTGTACTTTTCAAGGGAATAATAAGCCATTCAGAGATTCTGGAACATGTCAAGTGCTTGAATAGAGGAATATTTTTTGCAGTGTATTTTTCTTTTCACCCCAAATGCTCTTCACACCACCTGAGCCCTATGCCTTCTCCAAGAGTGGCGGAAGGGGTCAGGTGACAGGTGGACAAAAACCTGCAGCTTCAGAGTAAATGATGCATGCCCCAGGATTAGTAAATAAGAGGCAATGTGCCATTAAAGCAGGGCCGCCTGCATAGCTGCAATTCTTACTGGTGGGGATGACGAAGGGTCACCTGGGTGGGCCTATCACGCGTGCAGCGTAGTCTGGGTGAAGTTTTATTATTATACATTCTAACTGCTAACAAATGATGGCATTTTGTCTTATTAAAATTAGCTAAAGCATCCACAGTTATTATTTCATATTAAGACAAAATGACTGAAAAGTTCAAGTTCAAAGTTCAAAGTAGCCTTATTGTCAATTCTGCAATATATGTAACACATATAGAGTATTGAAATTGCGTTGCTCTAGGGGCCCACGGTGCTACAGTAAACAGATTCAGTATAAAAATACAGAAAAAAATAAAATAGTAAATAATAATAAAAAAATAGTGTGAATGTAAATTATTTTGTATATGTGTATTATCACTTATGGTGGGGAAAGGAATTGTAGACTGCAGAAATTAACTGAGTAATGCTCAAGGGTCTCAGCAGATTTACACCCCCCAACAAATATACACACAGACACACACACATTAAGCCTGCCCACAAGATGAATGGCGGGAGGTTAATAACATAAACAAGATTATAGTTGTTTGTGTATGATGGCAGCAATAGCTGTTATTTTTTTGTCTTGTTTCTTTTCTCACTTATCTTGCTGAAAGATGTCCGACATTTAGCTGCGCTGAAACTTCAGTTATTTGACAAAATAAAACTGATGGGTTAAACACCACATCCAGTTTCAATATTTTCTCACTGCCATTAGCAATTCCTTTTTTATTTGCTATTCCAGCCAGTGCAAGAGATGAGCTGTTATTGTTTATGGGAAGGTGGTAATGTTTAGGGAACCTGTTTCAGTGCAGCAACCTCTCTCCATGAGAGGGAGAGAGAGAGAAATAGATGGAGTGAGGTGGGGGTGTTCTGGCTTCCCCTCAGGAGCTCTATCGTACATTGGAGCCAGGGAGGCAGCTGCTTGCTCACACAGCCAGGGCTCCCTTTAGCCAGGCCCCTGCAGCACTTCTCAGCTCTCCTCTGGAGCTGAGCGGGGGACTGACGAGGCCTGGAACTCCTCCGTCTTGTACATCGCAGCCAGGACAGCAGCCGCCAAGCCAGCCAGCCAGCCAGGCAGGCAAGCCCCCTCCCCAGCCTTAGCTCCCAGCCAGACCCCTTTGTGGTGCTCCACTGCCCAGTAATTGATGCCTTGCAGTGGGGATATATTTAATCACCATAACAAGGAGTTGGTAGGAATAAAATTATCTTGTAAAGGCACTGCAAAGCTCTCACTGAACAAGCTGGATCAGATTTTGTAGAAAGCAAATGGTAAGATTTGTGTGTTTGTGTGTGTATGTGCATGCATGCCTGTCTGCACTTTAGTTCTCTTGCGCTCTCACATAACTGTTTGGAATTTAAGACACTCACCTACATCTTCCTTGTCTCCCCTATGTACTGCTCTGCCATGACTCCACCCCAAAGACACGACTGCAGGCCAACAAATTTCATTACAACAGCCCTAAACTGCACAGTTTTAGAGCCTTCTAATTATTCCTCTCTCAGATGTGGTCATGTTGAGAAAGGCCGTAAATCAACACAAGTACAAGCGCCAGGCCTGGAGCTGTGAGAAAACTGGAAACAAATGATGTGTCCTTTCCCCTGCTCTTTCCTTCTCCCACCATCCTTCTTTCCAACACCTTACCTGACTATCTGCCTCCTTTGACTTTCAGGGACACAGAAAGATGAAAAAGAAGGACTGATACAGTAGGATGTCTTAAGTCTGACAGTAGGATGTCTTAAGTCTGCACATCCAACCTTATACTTTTATCAGCATTAACCCAGACATGGGCATTTTTTAATCACCACTTGGTATTATGGAACTCCACTGAAGAACTTTGGGGCAGAGTGTCTTGCTAAAAGGTAGTGTGGTGGTGTGATAGCCAGCAGATAACTGAATAGTACCTGGGACCAGGTCTGTCTGACTGCTCTGCCATCAGTGACTGTCTGTAATCAGCTTCTTTAAAGGTTCCAGCCAGTAATTGCTCAGTATAGCCCCAAGATAGAAATCAAAGAGATGCTGAACTCCATGTTCTGCCTCTCTGTTTCTCTTTTCCTTTCTGTCTCTACCCTTCTTTCTTTTCCCTTCCATTGTGGATCTGTTTGGAGACACTGTGAAGAAAAGCATCTTAGCATCTGTTTTTTAGTGTTTGAAGGAAGAAAATCAATTCAAATTGAACTAATGGTAAAACTGATATTGCTTTGAAGAACATTTCTCCACCCCTCCCTCTACCCCCCCCTTGTCTCTGTCCTGGTTGCATTTTTCCCGATTCTCTGTTCTCTTATCTTTCAACAATTACAAGAGCGGTCTAATGGCCCTTTTAAGTTTCCTGCCAGCTGTATTTGCAAAAAAATAATGTCTTCTTCTTCATCTGTAGGCAAGTGTAGTTGTGTTGAGGTCCATTCTCATGTAAGGATTGCTGATGCCTTTCCTCTGAAGTCATGATGAGGGAATTAGAGCTGTTTGTCTGGGCACGAGATGTGAGCATAGTCATGAACAGATCTCATGATGTTATGTCAAATCTGTCAACCATCATAAGGTACCAGGCAGCGTTTGATGTGGTATGAATTCCTGATAACCAAAGCTGTGAATTCTGCCCTTAATGGTAAGCCAAAACCATTAGTTGATTAGCCACTAAGATGATTGTTGGAAAACAATTTAAAATAAACACTATCTGCTTATGGCTTCATAGACGTGGCTTCTGGTCATCATCTTCAAATATAAACTTTTTTTTGCTGCTAACATAGATTATTTCAAGACATCATTTTGGTTTCTTTTAATTTATGACTATTATTTTTGAAAATGTATAGAGTTGATGATCAACTGAGTGTGCAAATAACTGAACGTAAATGCATATTTTTATATTTCTGAATGAATATTTTGCAATGAGTATGCCTTGCTTTGATAATGTCTCACTGCATTTTCTGCTATTGCTTTGCCTCAGTTCCCACTAAATGTGTTTATCACTAAGGTTTGATTTGTTTAATTCTAATTTTATACACATTTTATATGTATGCTTTACATATGCTGTTGCTGAACAGCATGGTGTCACTGGGTGAAGTCATCTGTTAAGTTTCATGAGAGGCGACACCTGCAGTTCAGCAGATGTCCCATCAATTATCGCTGCCTGCTCTTCTCCAGCCTCACCCAGCACCCACTTCTGGTTTCTGGAAAGTGGCCCCAGCCTAATCAGACCAGCTTCTCCCTTTGATACAGTGTTTCAGTCATCCTGTGCTTTAAAAATTATTTTCAGTATTTGTTTTTTTGCTATTACCTTACACCCTTCTAATCAAATTGTTCAAGTCAAATTTTGTGCAGAAACACAGCATGAACCCTGCAGAGTTGCATGATGTTACTTAGGACTTTGTTTGCCAAACTTTAATGCCAGCTTAGCCTGTGTTGCACTGTATTCAAGTGGGGGAAAAAATGAAGCAGTGTGTCCTTTCCTCTTAAGACTTAGAAGCTAACCTGCTTAAGAATCTGTCTTACGTGGGATATCAGGTGAGGATCATCCAGCATGAGTGATCAGATCGCATCATCACCAAGCACGCAAGCCTAAAGATGCCAATACATAGGGGAAGTATGGCAAGTTAGGAGGAGTAACAATGACAGAGGAAAACCACAGAGAAGAGCTGAAACAGAGACAGCGAAAGAAGGAAACAAAACAGTTTGAAGTTACTGGAGAGAGGAATGAAGGAGTCAAGGAGAGGAGGGTATCAGTCTTACAGCACAGCTAAGACCAACGAGGACAGAGAATGAGAGAGCAAGATAGGGTTTGAGCAGGAGAGAGAGGGAGCGACACAAGCCAAGTGTTTGAAGTAGATTACTGTAGGCCAAACATCTGAAGAGGACAAGACTGCAAACATGTCACAGTGCAGCCTGCTTGCATTTAACAACAGATGTTTGGTATCTCATTCTCTGGTAACAGTTCCACACCCAGGTTGGTGTGACCTAGTGAATGAATAATATATACATCTTTTTCTTTTAAACCCATAAAAAGGGGATTGCTGGCATGCATGGTCATTTTTTTTTCAGAAGTCCTGTCTTTTCCCAGCTCCCATTGCTCTTCTATCAACTAGCAAGGCTGTAGCGCTTTGCCTAAGAACCTCTCTGTGGCTACAGCACTCCATACATTCTCCCCACATAGTGGCATCACTGGTCATGTGCTCTTAATTTATGGGTGCTGGAGATTCAAAGTTTTAACAATTTTTGGGAAATATCCTGGCAGCCATCGCCTCAGCCAGTTGATGAATGGCAACCAAACCAAGCCATTGCAATTCTAAGCATGACCAGATACTGGCACTGAACAGCTTTATACCTCTGCACTCATTTATAGGAGCTGGCAGTGGTGTGAGGGCAGAGCCAGAGGACCTTCATGAATTATAGATATGAGGTTGAATGATTGGGGCAGAGGCCATGTGAGCAATGGACAAATAGGACAGAAAGAAGTTGGCTGATGCTCCAATGTCCCTGTTGCCCTGCTGGATGCCAGTGCTCATACAGATTAATGATAGGACGCTGAATAACGTAGTTCTTTTGTCAGAACAGTTCATTGGCAGTAAAATGCAAGGCCATCATGCGAAGCTATCGCTGATGGAAGCTCGTGACAACTTAAATGTGTTTTTAAAGGACTTTTGACAAACCAGTAGATTACAGGGAGCCTTAAAGACCACAGAACATCAATAAACAAACTTGTATAACTTATTTTAAAAAGTTTGACTTTCCGTGTGTGTGAGTCCACTTGTGACAAAACAGTGCTGCAGTGGCAGGAAGTTGCTGATGTTGTGTCACATTTATAGGGAAAAACCTTTTTCTGAACTTATTTGCCATTGACTAGAAGCCAGAAAGGACATTTAACCCCTTAAGACTGGCTGGAGCACCAGCGATCCCCTTTGCAGATTTTTAAATGCCTGTAGAACTGCAACCATTTAATATAGAGCAATAAGAGGATTTACACTTACATATCAGACATTCAAAGTGTCCCAGAGTACTATTTCCTTCTGCTGATGGGTTTGCAGAAATCAAGTAAAAAGCGCATATCAAAAAAAAAGCCACATAATAATCCAGATGCCTATCGACCTGATCAGCTGTTCACAGCACTTCCTACATTGAAATACATATGTCAGCACATTGTCAGCATGAACTATCAGGTGGTTTTTATGTGCCCCACTCACTGCTACAACAGGAAGTGATGTCATTTTTCCAGGGGCTGTAGTTTTGGATTGTAGGCCCTTTTGTTTGACTTTGTGCCTTTCTGTATATAAGTTTCTGGGACTCTTAGAGCTTTGTATTCAGTATTGGAAATAGCTCATTTTGAAGTACATGCTGTCCTTTTGCAAATTGTGCACAATATGAATTTTATTTCCATATTTTGTACAGTTACATATGAGTGCATGTCAAAAAAGAACTTATGAACACACTCAAAACAAATTTTCTGTAGTGCGAAAGGATTTTGTGCAACTTTTTTCCATTTGCTCTTTTGAGGGATACAGCTGTGATATTTGCATATCTAAAAAAGCCAGTGAAAAAAATATTTTCAGTTTCTTTGTGTTTTATTGCACTTTTTAGCAATTTATTTCGTTTCTATGGACTTCTTACATAAATATTGTTCAAATTTGGGTGGTAAAGGTTCTACTGATGTATAGCAAGTTGAATGACCCTACAGCATATAAAAATGTAAAGATAAGTTCTGGTGGGCTTGTTCTATTGTAGGTCATAAAGGATTGAGGGCAGATTTAGAAGGGAGGAAATCATTTATACAGATAACTCTTACTCCATAAATAATACTTTTACGTTGAACATCTATCATTTTAAGAATAAAATTGCTTCAGTTTCTTCTGTTACTGAATAAGTTATTGAATCTTAATACTGTTGCCTCTGCTACTGTACAAAGGCACAAGTCTCCAGCTTCACCTGCTTATCAGTTGTAGGGGGTGTCTTCAAGGTTAGATGTGCTGCTGTGTATGTTTGTGAAGTGTGCATCAAGGACGAAGGCAGCTGGGAATACCAGGAACTTTCCACCTCAGGCTATGCGGCAGTGGCTCAGTCTGCTGGGAGACTCAATTGACACCAGAGGGTTGCTGAGGGCCACTGGTTCAAGACCCACCTATTTGAGACCCTGTTCCATTCTGGACTCCTGGAGGAGGATTGGAGGCTGGAGAGGCATTGGTGACCAACCAGATTGTAATAAAAAAAAGTCAGATAAGGGTCACATATTGGCAAAAATCATATTTGGGCCACCTTTGCCTGCAGTGGGAATGTAGCCTCAATCTCACATGCATCCTATATGTGAGTTTTAGGGGTCAAGTGGAGGTCTCTGTCTTTTCTCTGTTCATTGTGTTTGATTTAACTATATACTATATATAACTATATAATATACTTTCTGTAAGAAACATCTCTCATGTGCAGCCACTTCACAAACTGGACTTTAAGTCCATCTGAATAAAATAACACTGGAATACAAAGAACATAAGCTACAATATGTTAGATTTGTCATGAAATATAAACTTTGAAAGAACAAAGTGTGGAAATAACTGTGTCTAAAATTTCTGGTAAACCACTGGAAGAAAAGGAGTATATTAGTGTTAGAATTAAGACTAGAATGCATAAAAAAAGAAGTTTTATTTGAGACAGATTTTGAGGTCTATGGATTAACATAAAATAACATAAAATGGGGAGGGGAATTTGAGACCCTCCCAGAGTGTATAAAAGTGGGAGACAAGAATTCTGCTTCTGTCCTGCTACAGGACACCATGCTTTCTTCCTGGGGCTAAACTCACTGTTTTTCTATACTTTGCTTTTGTTTGCTGCTGCCATAAAGCCTGCTGTCAGAACTCAGTTTCTTTAGTGCGCTTTTTGAAATTTGGATATATTGGGAACACTTTGAGAGCAATTAGGACTCCAGTATTTCAGAGGCCAGAAAGGCCCTCTAGGCTATTTTTGTCATTTCTGACACAACAACATTTAAATTAGTATTATTACCATCTGTTTAAGGCTGCCACTAAGGACTAGTACTTTCTCAACTAACTGATTTGCCATTTAGTTCACATAATATACAGAAACTCAACACAGTCCCTCAGAGCTCACAGGACATCTCCAGCTTGATATTTTCTCCAGCAGTCCAAAGATATTCAGGTTAAAATTACACAAAAGATATAAAAAGATCCTCACATTTGAAAAGCCCCTGAAACAGTTTAAAACATTTCCATTTTGAAAATGCGTGACAAAAATAACTGTTTTTTTCTACCAATTAAGAAAGTAACTGATAATCTCAGCTTTTTCTGTATTTAGGATATTCTGTTTTCACTTTTTCTCCACTACTGAAACCAATTTCTTCACAGTCATAACTAGGGCTGCAATGATTCTTCAAGTAATTTAAATAAGTTGATTACAAAACACCAAACTGTGGACTCACCTCAGTCGGTTGCACTATGTACCACTGTACATTAAGCCAGTAAGCATACTGAACAGACAATCTGATCTATCAACAAAAATGTCCAGCACTAGCTGATCATGCTCATTAGAAGGCTCTCACTGTGGGCTGAAAGGTGTTTTAAAGTTTATTTTGGCAGCTGTAACAAGCAAAGAGCACAAAATGCTTTGGAAAAGGAACATTCATAACTGAGAGCTAGAATTTTGTCTGTAAATGCTTTGGATCTGGCTTTAATGAGAAAGGCGGCTCCTTGCTGTTTTCTCCTTCTTTCTCCATCTCGCCAGCAAATCAAGCTGGTCGGCTTGTGTAGCGTAAGCACATGCTGAGACGGTAATAATCACGTTAACCACCACTGAGCAGTAGTTGCGTGGATTAAATGATGCATCTCAGTAAAGACTTTGCAACAAGGAATTTTTTAATTATCAAATTGTTCAAGGTACTCGATGAATCACTGCAACCCGGTCACATTATTTAAAGATATCCTGATTTAGATTTTTCCATTTACAGACATTTAGGTCCATAACTATTTGGATAATAAAACAATTTTTTGTAATTTTGCCTCTTTGCACCACCACAGTGATTTTTAAATAAAAAAATAATGATATGATGGAGGTGCAGCTTTAATTCAGGCTTAATAAACCTGATGTCATTAATTGTATAGAAAATATAGCAATTTTTATGTATAGACCCCCAGTTTTAGAGACTAAAAAAGTAACTGGCTAATTCACTGACAAGCACCTTCATGACCAGGCGAGGCCTGTTCTCTTGCTATCTCATGACAAATTAAGGAGATAAGAGATTTGGAGTTGATTTCAAGCATTGACCTTATATTTGGATCTGTCCATATAAGGTACAAAGAGAGGTTGATGAAAGTGAAGGAAGCTATCCTTAGGCTGAAAAAATAAACAAAAATAAACTAAACCTATCAGAGAAATAGCAGAACTTTCAGGAATGGCCAAATCAGCAATCTGGTACATTCTTTAACAGGAGAAATGTATCGGCCAGCTCAGCAACACCAAAAGGCCTGGAACACCGGTGAAGACAACTGAGGTGGATGATCTCAGTATTCTTTCTTTGGTTAAGAAATCCCTCCTCACAACATGTAGCCAAGTCATGAACACTCAAGTAGGGATACATAACATTGTCAAAGTCTATAATCAAGGGACAACAATTTTATACAGTCGTCCATTTTCTGAGGCTCAAAAGTAATTAGTCAGACTGACATAATTTTAAATCTAAAGATTGTTTTTAATACTTGGATGAAAATATTTGCAGTCAATGAATGCCTCAAGTGAAGAATTTATTGACAGCTTTTCCTCCCTTGAGATGCTCTGTGAGGCCTTTACTACAGCTGTGTTCAGTTGCTGCTTGTTTGTGGGTCTCTCTTCCTTCAGCTTTGTCTTCAGTAACTGAAAAACCTTCTATTGGCTTGAGATCAAGTGACTGACTTAGCCACTGAAAAATATCCCATTTCTTTGCTCTGAAAAACTCTACAGTTGCTTTTACTGTATGCTTAGGTCATTATCCATTTGTACTGTGAAGCGCCATCCAATCAGTTTTGCAGCATTTGGCTGGTACACTTCAGAATTCATCCTGCTACTTCTATCAGCTGTCACATCATCAATAAACACTAGACCACTTCCATTGCCAGCCATACATGCCCATGCCATAACATTGCCTCCACCATGTTTGACAGATGATGTGATATGTTTCAAATCATGAGCTGTTACTTTCCTTCTCTATACTTTTCTCTTCCAATCATTCTGGTACAAATTAAACTTGGTTTCATCCATCCAAAGAATTTATTTCCACAGCTGAGCAGGCTCTTTTAGATGTTTTCCGGCAAAGTCCAATCTGGCCTTCCTGTTGAGTGTAACCAATGGTTTGCACCTTGTAAACTGTCTATATTTATATTCTGACAATGATACACCTACCTCCTCAAGAGTGTTCTTGACTTGGCTAGAAGTTTTGAAGGGTTTTTGTTAACCAAATAAAGAATTCTGTAATCATCCACGTTAGTTGTCTTCTATGGCCTTCCAGGTATTTTGGTGTTGCTGAGCTGGTCAGTGTACTTCTTATTTTTAGGACTGAACCGGACTGCAGATTGAGCCTCTCCAAAAGTCGTTGCTACTTTATCTCTGTGTTAGGTTTATTTGGTTCTTTCAGCCTAATAATGGCCTCCTTTATTTGCTCCAGCATCTCTCTGGACTTCATACTGTGAGTTTCAGTAAACATCTTAGAAATGCAACTTCAATATTTGGAATCAAATTCAGATCTTTTATCTGCTTAATTTGTCATGAAACAGGCCTCGTCCGGCCAAGAAGCTGCTTTTCAGTCAACTGTCCAATTACTTTTGAGCCTCTAAAAATGGGGGACCATGCATAAAGGTAGCATTAATTCCTAAACAGCTAATGCAGTTCTTTTTTAATCTCATTCAATAAAAGCTGAAAGTCTGCACTTCAACCACATTTTAATTATTTGATTTGAAATCCACTGTAGTGGCGTACAGAGGCAAAATTGCAAGAACTGTTTCATTGTCCAAAAACGTATGGCCCTAACTGCAAATGCACTCATGACAGTTAATGTGAATCCATATTCCTCTTTGTGCTTTTCCTCCTACTGCTTTTAGTGCCAATGTAAATTCTTAATACACGGAATTAAAGATTGACATTCTGTTTTTAATGAACCACTTGTTAGAGGAGCATTGATTGTACAGACATTAAGCCCATGCTCAGATAAGATAACACAGAACATTCTCTAATCTAGCTCTGTCCTACTTCACACTTGACCAGATGGAGATTTTTTTTTTATCACTTAAAGAAGAGAGAAAAAAATCTCTTTAAAAATTAATACATTATTTACACCCACCAAAGGCTTACCACCCAGTGTAAATCAAGTCCACAGCAGGCTCTTCTGAGTCCCTCTTAATGACTTCTAAAACATATGTTTTTTTAATCTTTCTCTTTTTTTCATTGCCTCATTGCTGGTTTGGGCTTTTTTCCCCTTTTTCCCTTTATTAAACTATGAGAGCACACACACACACACACACACACACACAGTGAACTACATAGTGTCATTTCCAGAGTGTTAAGAGAAGAGCAGGTCCTGCACGCTCCTGATAAAATCTGAAAAGGAGACGTAGTGACCCCCTTCCACTTGTCCTTAACCCACATCAAACCATCCCACCCTCATTCTCTTTCTTTCCTTCTTTTCTCCATGTCTTACAGCCTCCTGGGAGGAACAGAGGGGTGGAGCATGTGCAGGTAGGTAAGGACTGACCTTATGTAAAGCAGGCCAGTTGCTTTCTTTGTCCACAATCATCAGATAATGTCAGTCAACGAGACCATTGTTGTGGCAGGTAACTGTTTTCACATGCACCTTAAAGAGTGTCTGGTGGGCGGCACTTTGAGATTACCACTTGAGATTTATTAAAATAGTCAGTGATAAAAAGAACAATGAGGCTTAAGCGGGTTGGGTAAGTGGGACTAATTCAAGACAGGAAGAAAGGTAATATGGCTCCACACCTACAAACAGAAAGGCCCGAGGATAAATGCCCTTGCTACTTTACCATCAATTAGCAAACAAGCACAGAGGTTGGATTGTCTGTTGGACAAAGAAAAAGAAAAACAATTGTCGTTTGATTTGGGACAGTAAAGCACAGGCGAGCTAAGAGATAAGTTTCTGAGCTATTGTCCAGGTGGCAACATGGAGGAGAGGTGATTGCTTTCGAATTAATTCAATCAACTGAATGTCCCAAATAATAGTGCAACATAATTATCCAGTCCCTTGTGTAATGCAGCACAAAGAAGGAGAACTAGGGTTTTAATAAGTATATTTCCAGGAAAATTGTGGATTACATTTGTTTTGTTCCGTACAGAATAATTACAGCTACTATTAGCTGAATGTATTAAATGATGTGTATCTGTCAGTCAGTGCTGAGGTCTTCTTTTACTTAATAAATATTTTGAGAGTAAAAACAGTGATCCTACAGATGTTCAGGCAGACATGCACAGCAAGCGTATGTTTTTCGTGTTAAGAGGATATATTTAATTCAACTAAAGAATAATTATTGAAAATACTAGGCTGCAATCCTAATCTGGGGTCCAATCAAAGCATGAGCCTTAGTCAGATTAAATCTATCCCCCACATTTCCATCTGTTTAAAGACATCTCCAAAGAAATACACATTTTCTTTGGACAAGAAAACAACAGAATTAGATTTTGGCCCACAGCAGTTTTAACGTCAGTGTTTACCAAATCAGCGTGGATTAAAGAGAAGGCCCTTGTCCTGACACAGGAGCAAGTCTGCACAAAAGGACAGAGCAGCACTGCATTCCTAAAGTTCCTTGACCCACGCTTTTGTGCGTGCACACACACACAGACACAAATGCACACACACACACACACACGTGCACACACACACATAGTTGCATACATGTATAAATGCATTCCACTATTACCAAATCTATGACTTTATGTGCAATCAGCTTGTATATTGCTTGGATGCATTCTTAAATCCTCAGCAGCAAATCTGGGCTTCACATGGACAAAAGGATTAATCAGCAGGATGACATCATCATACAAACTCAGGTTGAGCTGGAAAGTTTTCTCAGACAGTAGATACTGCTACTATCATTTCTTACTTTTCATCTTGTTCATCCGGTTTTTGAGGAATTCTTTCCTTTTCTTTCAGCTCAGAACAGGATGAGTCTCTAGTGATTTGTTCCATTACATCTAGTTTGTCAAGCCCATGTCAAACTAATTTGCATTTATCCATTGACTAGATTTTAACTATGAACTATGATAAACACTGGGACTGCGCAAGTCTTAGAAGGACTGGATGGACTGGAAGATTTTAACGAATGAAGTTAAACAGTGAAATTTTGTGGTGAGATTAGTTTATTTGCATGTAGTTGGACTCAAATCAAGTTTTGATTTTTGATTAATTTTGGCATAAAAATTTGAAGAGAGAGCCAAGCGTTAAAAAAAATGAAACAAGTGATAGTTTCAAGCTCCTTTTCTCAGACTACACACTCATGCACTAAGAATGATATACAAGGCGTTTTGGCACTGAAATCAATTATACAAACTTATAAACCTGCAAAATAATGTAGCTACTCTAAAACCTTTAATTTAAGTGTCAAAAGTAAGATTTGTGTCAATAAATGAGTCATTGCCACCAAAATGAAAAGTTAATTTCACCCTGTGTTAGCTAGGATTTTCAGAATGTTTAGTCAGAAATGGCAGTAGACTGTAGAAGTCTCATTCTCATCTTTCAATTTCCCAAATGTCTTTTCCTCCATGTTTTCACAGGCAGCGAATGCTTATTGTAACAGACTATTATTTTTCAAAAAAGTGAATGCTTTTGTGTATCAAAGTGAATATTCTTCTGATGCTGTTTTCAAGAGCACAGTGTTTCATATTCTGCTTAGTAAAGAAAATAATATATATTCATGTGAAAAAGAATGTTTCCACAGGACTCTATGCAGTCGCGTGAAAAACTAAGTACACACCATGATTCAGTGGCTTCTAAATAGTTTCTAAAACCATCTTTAGTAGCAATAACTTGAAGTTATTGTTTTCTGTATGACTTTCTCAGTCTCTCACATTATGCAACATTGCTTCAGTTCTCTGAGGTTTGCAGGTATTCTTTATGTACAGCTTTCTTAAGGTCCCACCACAGCATTTCAATCAGGTTGAGGTCTGGACTCAAGAGCCAGTTTAGCAGTTTAGCAAGCCGAGGACGCGCACGTGGGCAATGACAGTGAAACATGGAGGGGTGTGATCGGGAAGTACGGCCTGCCCGATCTGAACCCGAGTGGTGTACAGTTATTGGACTTCTGTGCTAATTACAGTTTGTCCATAACGAACACCATGTACAAGCATAAGGGCGTCCATTTGTGCACTTGGCACCAGGATGCCCTAGGTCGCAGGTCAATGATTGATTTTGTAATCGTGTCATCAGACCTGCGACCGTATGTCTTGGACACTCGGGTAAAGAGAGGTGCAGAGCTGGCAACTGACCACCACCT
>VUQH01014266.1:4057-41029 GCA_015106775.1 Etroplus canarensis
TGGTAAATTTTATATTTTTTTTTTTTTTTTTAGTTTTTGAAGCCCAAGGTCAGTGCATAAGATAAAAGTGCCCACTGTGACTGTTTCATGGGTATTGTGTGGTTAAGAAACTAAGAAACCCCACAGTGCAGCTGCTGACACACACTTTGTGTTTTTGTAATTCAGCCGGAGTTACAATGACGTCAAGAAAATATCTCATTTTCCTTTTATGCGTATCCTTAAGTAATTTCCCCCCTGGGGATTAATAAAGTATTCTGATTCTGATTCAGCTGCTCCCCTGTATTTATCCCCCAAGGGGTCGCCACACTGGATTACTCTGTGTTAGTAATTTGCAGAGATTTTATGCCAGATGCCCTTTCTGACACAACCCTCCATAGTTAGACAGCTTGTGTCTCCACCTGGAATTAGAATCGAATAGAACTTTATTGATCTCACAGTGGAGAAACCAGGGACCTTTTCATGTGTAACCCACAGCACAATATGTTATTATGTTTTGTTTATTCTAAGCTCAAAATAATAGTTGTGCATCTAGTCTGACGGTACAAGCTCCCAAAAAGTAAATTGCATAAATAAACAATTTTTCAAAGAAGCACTAAATCAAGTCCTAATCCCACGAACTCCAAGGTGGAAATAAATCACCGCAAATTTGATTTGTTGTGAATTAACAAAGGTTTCGTGAGTACTTCATGACTGAATTCAATGAGTGTTGATTTAAAAGTCTTTGTAAACACTTTGAATTGTTGTGGGAGTTGGGGTGCCAATTTTAAAATTTCCAAAACGTTTACAAAGTGTTATTATTTTGTAAACCTTGGCGATATGTCACAGTAGTTTCGTGGACTGTTGGAATTGCTTCATAAATGTCATTAATTCATTGTAATCTTTGGTAACCACATCAGGCTAGTTTATCAAATTTTTCTCTCAAGGGAGTATCACGAATGTTCATAAAGCAGTTGCAAGGCAGGTATGACACCTCACCTTGTCAAAGTCATAAATACATGTCATGTCATGTGAATTTGTAATATTTTCCTTTTGCTTCCTAAACAGCTCATCACATTTCCTATCTTTATTTAAGCCCTTTCACAAGAAGTCTTAAAAGTATCATAACCATTTTGTAAACACTCCAGAAGACACTTCGCAATGAATTATTACAAATTTTATGTCGCACTGATTCATAATCACTATCACATACGTGGGATTGGAGCTTTACGCTGCTGTTCACTGCGAATCATTTTAGGCATTTAATATTCAAATTCAAATATGGTTAATAAGTTTGATCATAAATGGTGACCATTTATGATCAAACTTATTAACCATATTAAATGTTCTCTTTGTGTAATTTACCAGTGAGCTCAGTTGACCTGGACTTAAATTTAGTCATTGAATCTGACGTTTTTGACACGAGCAGCGACTTGTGGCCTGGTGACCAATACAGCCCAGCAACTTGTAGCGATGTCAGGCAGAGTAAGTGTTGGTGAGTCCAAGCTGAGGGCTTAGGAGTTTAACTGCTTTTGGTTCTCAGGCAGTGCAGTCAAAGCAGCTGTAGGTGGTAGCGAATGATAACTGTTGTCTGACTTAAGATGAGGTGGGTAATGGAACACGATTGTTGGCTATGCAACCAGAGGCTTGAATGTCCACCCAGCTGTCAGCTCCAGAGCAATGAGGGCAAAGAGTGAATTACATTATATGTGGACTTGGCTTTAGGATTGCTTTCTTAGTGATCACCATTCTTTACATAATGATATCTTCCACCAAAAACTGTAGTCTTCTTACTTTCTCAGATACTAAACGCTGGTTTTAAGCCTCAGATAAACCCTGGCTTTGATAAGCAGACTCAGTACTATATTAGACATTCTTCAAGGCTGTGTTGATAAGAAGACCTGTTGACTGTCTAAATCCAGCTCTGTGCTTTCATTCTTCCAGATTGCTGCCCAGATCTGTCGCCAAGCTGGCCTGGTGCAAAAGTCCAAGGATGTGCTGGACTACAGTGCAGACAACTTTGCTATTGTCTTCGCAGCCATGGGGGTAAGCAGACAAATTGCGGCATTCAGCTTTTCAACCTCTCCCCACCCCATCTGTGGCTCTAATCCTCCTCTTAACCCTGATGTGACACCCTGTCCCCTCTTTCCCGCCCTGCTTTCTGTCCTTTATTCACCAGGTGATTTAACCTTTAAGTCCCTCTTGTTACTTCTGCACCTCTGAGCATATCCCCCAGCAATGTAGACAGCTTACTAATTCAAAGGCCCTTTAACACCATCAGCCTCCCAGTATCAAGTTCTCTGCTCTTCAGCTGCTCCATCCGTCTGCTGTAATGCTCCGATTGTGATGGCTTGACCTCCAGTGAACACACACACACACACACACACACACACACTTGCTTCACTAGCTAAATGTTAATCCTTCGCCTTTCCACTTCTCACCAGTTCACATCCCACAGTGTGGCGGGAGAGTTGAAGGGAATTTATACAAGGCAACGTTTGGATATACATGTTTAAAAAAGGACACAGTGCACAGTCACAGCAATGCATCTGTTTAAGATAAGCTGAAACACAAAGCCTCTTTGTTTTGTGTAGCACTTCAGAGCTCCTATTGAATGACTCCTTCTCCAGGTTGTGCACATTTCTTCTTTTTAGTGAATTTCCAACAAGACATTGTAGACTCAACATCCTACTCAACACCATTAACCAATTAGTCTGTTAAGAGGCAAACATTTTAATAATCAAATATTTATTTTTATATATATTTTTTAGGAAAAACTAACACTTATCCCACAGCTCCAGTTTCTCCACTGTGAGAACTCTCTGCTTTACTTCATTAACCTTTCAGACATGAATGTAAAACTGCCTTTAATGAGCACTGAAAAAAGTGATTGTAGCAGCAGTCTTACGTCTTTGGTAAATGACAGTGTTAAAACTGTTAGTCAGACATGTATCACTTTAACCTTACTCTTCCTTACAGTTTCATTCAGACAGTGATTGAGTGAGTTTAAACATACCTGCAAAACACTTGTTGCACTTGTGGCAACGAGCATTTGACAGCATCATCTCTAGCAAAGTGGAACTGCACTTTTACCCTTAGTTTTCTCCACTGTTGTGAGTACGAGCAGTGTATCTTCTGGCAACTTGAGTCCTATAACTTGTGGAGGAAATCCAAAAATGTGTACTTTTCTTTAGAACCTCATTTTTGTAACTTTTTCACCTTCTAATTCAAGGCAGATATTCTCTAACACAAGAGAAACCTTTTTCTTTTTTCTTTTTTGTATTTATTTTGTACATTATCACTCAACGTTTGATTTTTTTTTTTTTCCCCCCAAAATATATCTGAAAAGGAGCAGGAAGAAGTGGACACTTATTTTAGCCCACCGTTTCTCATTAAGTTATCTTCCAATATTTATCCAGCTTCTTTACTGATATAAACCTCGTAACTATAGCGCATTTATCAGCATTGTTTTTCTAATTTGAAATAATTTGTACTACAACATATTATCATTTATAGTTTTTACAAGTCCATAATTTTACATCCACACATCATAAACACATACCTCCAATTTTAAAATGTTTATTAGAAAATATGTACCAACACAGAATAACAATTAAATAAATAAATATTCACACATCTTCCTCTTCTTTATACCTCATTAAAATTACATCTTTCTACCTCTCTATAAAATACTTTATGTCTGGACATTGCTTCAGTTCCTCATTCAAACTATTCTACAGGTTCACTCCACACGCAGAAACACAACTACTTTTCCTGGTAGTACAAACACTAACGGTTTTGAACGTATAACTTCCTTCTCTTTCAGTGAACATACTTTGACTATTTTCTGGTAACTGATCATTTTTTTGCTCTGAACAAAATCTGCACTGTTTGGATTTCTACCATATCCGTACATTTCAAAATTTCCAACTGTAAAAAGAGTGAAATTGTATTATCCCTGTTACCTGCATTGTAAATGGTGCAAACTGCTTTTTTCTTTTTTTTTAAAAAAAGGTGAATGTAATGTACTTTGATAATTATTGCCTGAGACCTCTGCACAGTACCTTTAATTAGGTGAAACCATTAAACAGTAGAGAATGTGGAGTCATGTATGATCTAATACCAGTTTGCCTTTATTTAGTACAGCAATGAATATATTCTGAAATTATTATTCTGTTTGTGCCACATGTACACACTGGCATAGCAAACGCTACACACTAAACTGTAACCCCTGTCCCAAATTGTAGTTGTCCATGGTCTTAAATGCTTATGTGTCAGCAACCATTCCTTTCCTTCTCCGCTGTCATCATAAAATTCTTAGCACACAAACAACACACAAAGCACGATATAGTACATCTTGTGAGATGGTGAGATCCTGAGATCATCATTATTTGAGGACTCCAGTTTTTAAAATCAGTATTGCAGCCTGTGAGAAACCCCAGCTTGGACCCACCGGAGGTCTCTACAGTGACAGCACTCTCTTTGTGCACCAAGCTCTTTCCTAAATAGACCTCTTATGTTTGAATTAGGCCACAACCAGTTTATGTAACAGACACCAAAGTCTTAATTAAGCCATTACTATAACACAGAGGTTTGACACTGTTGGCATGACTCAGGGCCTTTTCTAGTCTGCCTGTATTTTACATTTTGGAAAATTAGTTCTAATTAAAAGTGTACCCGAGCTGTTAAGCTGTTAAATAGTCTATTTGCAGTCTAACCCTGACTGTTCAGAAACAGAAACCTGTCACTAGATTAATGTGATACAGATGAAAATTTAATCAGGTGATTCTCAGGCGAGTTTGGGAGATGTAAAGAACGCCTTCTTTCTTTGATTTATAGACTTTCTGTGTAATACAGTTTTTTTTCTCTCTCTTAAAATTATCCCATGCATGGAAATCAGAATTTACAGTATTTTATGATTGCTTCATAGATATTAAAGTCTTTGTTAAATTTCCAGTTCACCTCATTCAATTCATTGTTTCAGAATTTAATTTTTGAACCAAATTTTAGAAAGTCTGTTAATGATAATGTCGTCACCTCACTAAATTGTTTAAGGTTTTTTGGAGCAAACTTTTTCTCAGCCTGACTCTTGTGTAGTTCTAACAGCCTTAGTCCATCTCTTCGTCAGATGTGCTATACAGTAAATACATTTATTATGTCCATCTGGACATAATAATGGTTCAGTCCAACCATAAGTGCAAAACACACTATTCTCATTTTCCATTTCATGCTTGAAACAATAAATAGGTCATGAAAGTGTTTTTTCATTCAATTGATTTTGTTGTTTAGAACCAAATTGCAAGGTATTACACAGAATTCTGTTTTGTTTGTTTGTTTGTTTTGTTTGTTTTTTAAACAAAACGTAACAAGAACAGTGGCTTGGTCCTGTTCCTTAAAACTCATGTAGTATCTTCCCTTTGTCTCTCTTTTTTGTGCCGCCCTTCAACTCTTACCTGTGTTGTAAGCCAGTAATTTTCCATAGATAATTTTTGAAAGGAGCTTATGGTTTAGTGAAAATGTTTCCAAACTCGTGTGTCTCAGGTCAACATGGAAACTGCCCGTTTCTTCAAGTCTGACTTCGAGGAAAATGGCTCCATGGACAATGTCTGCCTGTTCCTGAACTTGGCCAACGACCCCACGTAAGATGCAGGAATGATCTCAACAAGTGTTGGCAGTAATTGGTGGTACTTTTTCTTTGCCTTGGGGGCTGAGGACGAGTAAACTAGTTAAGATCTTTACTTCAGAACTTAAATTGTTAACGTACACATCAGAATACTGGCTTTTCTTTCTGTTGCCAACTAGGATTGAGCGTATCATCACCCCGCGCCTGGCGCTTACCACAGCAGAGTACCTCGCTTACCAGTGTGAGAAGCACGTCCTGGTCATCCTCACTGACATGAGTTCCTATGCTGAGGCTCTGAGAGAGGTATGATGATTTCACTTTCTTGGACTCCACCAATGTTTAAGTGGGTGTTGTTTATCAAAATAAGAGCAATGTAATTGCCAGGTTTCCCATCATAACATCAGAATATTATGAGATGATCTATATTATTCAGTTCACTCTGAATTAGTTTTAATGTTGTTCATATATGGAGGTTTTTGTTTGTTTGTTTACTCCTTAAATGCAGGTAAAGCTCTTAAACAACCCAGCTGACTCCTTCTCCATTACCAGTGGAAGAGTTTGCCTTTCTATTGTTCCTAGTGCCTAGGAACCTAGTGGTCATAGTCAGTGGCCTTTTCCCTTTCTTTATACAAGACCAGAAAAGACTTACATAAAAGATCATTTAGTCTATTAAGCAAAGATTCATACAGTTCAGTCTCAACCTTTGCATTTACCCTGTGTGACTGATCTGAGGAGTTTGCTATTTTCCAGTGTCTCAGGATGACTCTAGAAGCTGAGAAGCTCTGATAGGAGAAAACTGTTTTTTACATGTTGTGTATTTAACATCTGTCCTATAATAAAAATAAAGCAAAGTCCAGAGCATTACTAAACCACATTAAAGATTCAGGACCTCTGATGCTGTCACTTTGAAAGGCACCAAAAATACATTCCTGTATTTCCAACCAAACCATGTTTAAGCGCTGCCTGAATGGAGTTGAATGGAATTTATTGACACGAAAGTTCCTGATGGAGGTGACAACTTTAACTCACTTCATAGTGTTGCTTTAGAAAACGGCCAAAAATTAGCCTTTAGTATCATGTTTCCATCACTGCTAATCATTACTGGAACCTGTGAATACTCCAAGCTTTTTACCCCATAATTGAATGTCAATTGTACCTTTTTCCCACTGAAAACAAAAGCCAGATGTTCTTGGGTGTTAGTGGATTGTGTGTCCATTGTGAAAGGGGCTTTTAGTAAGCAATCTTTTACTGGAAACTTGAGGTGCTGCCATATTTTAGGTGAATAGAAGTCAGCTCAATAATACCTGCAGGTTGATTTACATGGATATGTATAAAAGGGTTGACATGGTCAATGCCATTAATCTGCTCTGATTTGATAGCTGACACTCATTTCTTTTTCATATGACATCCTACAACTTGTGTTTTTAAATGTTTCTTAATCCTTAAACTTCCAGTTTTATATGCAAATGTTACACATTCTCCATGTGAGCTCTTTTTAGACCACACTCTGTACTTCCTACTCTACCTGTCCTATTGTCATGGTTCTGTTATTGTAATAATACTCTACCACTGATTTTCAGTGAGATATAATACATACATATAGTACATACTGCCAGCAAGTCAACATAAGACCAATGTTAAATCTCGGCAACATTAGCACAAAGGTGATAGACTCACTAAAGTCGTGAGCTTCCTGCTGAAAGGGAGGATAATGTGTCCTTCAGTCTACTAGGAAATACCTTAACTTCATTATTATCTGTCTAGCTTTAAAAGAAAATGCACCCCTCCATGTCTCCACTCCCCACACACCCCTGCCCTCCTTCCTTCTCGTGGCGAGGAGTCGGGCCCTCTCAACTCACTCTTTTGTGTCTCTGTAATAATCCTTTTATGTTGCACAGTTTGCTGTCTCAATATGTTGGCAGTACAATGTGGGTTTTTAAATGGTGCATGTGCGTTTTCCCTTCTTGCATTTGCTGTCCATAACCTTGGCACATATACGGCTGCACCAATAGTCAGCTAAGACTCAGGCAACTTGATGGGTAATTCAGCATGTACAAAGAGCCAGGACATTAACATTTAACTTCTGTTCCCATTCACAAGTGTGAAGGTTGAATTTTGCATTGAATCTGCTGTTCACTAGTGTGGAGACAGCCCATCAACCTTTGAATCCAAGCATGAATGGGGTGCATTTTATTTCCCTCTTGCTCTAAATTCACTTGACTTTTTAGAACAAGGATTTGCTTTTGGTCATTTTTTGTGGAGGGTCTGCAAACAAAATGGCAACATTTCCAACCAGCTGTTTGCCTCTTCCAAAGCAAAATGGAGGAGTTTGCATCACTTGACTCTCCAGAAGTAAAGGTTTTTGGGCATTTTTTGTGTTTGTTTATAATGATAGAAATGTAAAGTAAAATTAAGCTTTAGGATAATTTAAAATGCTCAATTTAAATGACTTATTCTCCAGTTTAAATCCCCTTTATCCTTAGAATAGAATAGAAGAATAGAATAGATTGTCATTGACACAGAGTACAATGAAAATTTGTTTAGCAGCTCTCTGTGTTAGCAGCAGACATAGAAATGCAGAGATGTAAGTAAAAAGAGATTCAGTATGTACAAGAACACAATATATACAGAGTCCATTATAAATACAAAATAGAAAAATATAAAAAAACATATAAAATACAGAATATAATATATAAAACATAAATATAAATTTGGAATTAGGATGAATACTTGAGAATGATAACTGAAGAATCCTGGTTTTACTAACCAAATGTCAGTTGAATGTGAAAGTTGTCACACAGGTGCTAACCTGTGCAGAGTCAATTCATATTGTTACAATGACCATCACAATAGCTGTGCTAGCACAGCACACATATTGTTTACAGCTTAAGATTTGGAACCAATTAAATTGTGAAGCTGAAGTTTTCAATAACTGTTCAGTTCATTTGACTAATTACCTCCGTCCAGTAGGTTATGTCTTCACCAGTGTTTTTCTGTCTGTGTGCATAATAACTTAAAAAGCTCTAAATGGGTTTTATGAAATGTTTTTGAGGTTTAGGGTGTTGTATGAGTATCAAATCATTACATTTTAGAGTTGTCTGTATCTAGGACTTTTTAAATTATTATATAAATGATTTTTTCCCATTTGTCTTTGTGCAGTTTAACAAGGTGCAACGAATTTGACTAACAGACTGGTTCTGGGGATCTGTTGACCTGATTGGTTGAAGTTCACCTCTTAATTGAGAAATGATTGGCTGGTAGTTTATTCAGTCACTTCCCAAATAGTTTTTGAAAGTGCCTTTTCCAAACTGGTTCCAAGAGCAGCTTTCTAGATGCCTCAAGTCAAGCAGCATGGTAGTAGTTAGCACTGTCACCCAACAGCAAAATGATCCCTGGTTTTGAACCCCAGTTGTGACCTTTTTGTGTGGCGTGTCTAACATGGCTATGGATGCAAGGTAGATAAAGTGCTTGAAGTGTATAGAGTGTTTTTATGAACCCCGGAACCGGAAGTGGCACCATCTTGGAGATACAGCTCACTCAAAACAAACAAGATGCATAAGCAGTCATGGACAAACGCTCAAAATTTCGCTATAAGGCTTCAACATCTGATTGCAAAAATTCACACACATCTGAACAGCTGGACAGAGAAAGGCTGGACACCAAAGACAAAGAACACTACGTGAAAAAACTAAAGTTAATTGGGGATGAAATGGATCCCAGTTTGTTCAGTGGCGATCTTGAAATATCGCCTCCTGTAAGTTTATCCTTTGTCACAGCCACTGACATTTGATATTGGTGTTTTTTAAATAGTACAAAATATTGCCTTGGCATAAGCTTTCACATATTAAACCTGTAACCTGAACTATTCAGTTTGTGACCTTATAGCCAATAGACTTATGTCACAAAAAGCAGGTGAAAATGTCAACGTGAAATGCGTACCGGCTACAAAATGAGCTGAGCACATTCTTCCCATTCAAATTCTGATTTAGGCTTGCAATCCATAATCACCTCCTTTCTTTTAATAATTTCTCTGTTGGCTCTCCCTGACTTTTCACAACTTTGGGCAGACGATAGTACTGTAGACGTTTTTCTCTGACAGCCGAGAACACGGCAATAGTTAACCATTTTCCGTTTTCTTTTTTTTCTTTTTCAAACTTCACGATAAACTGTGTTGTTCATTGGTTGTTTTGACTGGTGAGTATCTCCAACATGGCCGGCTTCCAGTTTGGTGACGTCACATGAAAACGCTCTATAGAATAGAATCACTACATGAATGTATGGTTAATGTGTCTTGCAGTCTTTAAGCATTGTGAGTGGTCACCAATTGATCATTGTAAAGTTCTATATAAATGAGGCTCAGTCCATTGCAAGTTACCAAAAATTAAAAATGCAACTTTGAATATTCTCAGATTTCATTTAAGTAAATCAAAAGGAAATGGAAATGTATGTTTACATCAGAAATGAATGAATGTACCTTCAGCTGCTCCAAGGGGTCGCCACAGCGGATCAATCCGCATTTATAATTTGGCAGAAGTTTTTTGTTGTTTTTTTTTAAATTACGACGGATGCCCTTCCTCACATCATAAATGCTTACTTCTAATTCTTTTTACTCTTCTCTTTTTGCCCCGCCCCACCCCTCACCTTTAGGTCTCTGCTGCCCGAGAGGAAGTCCCCGGCCGTCGAGGCTTTCCTGGCTACATGTACACTGATCTGGCCACCATCTATGAACGTGCTGGCAGAGTGGAAGGCAGAAATGGCTCCATCACCCAGATCCCTATTCTCACCATGCCCAACGATGGTGAAGCAAATCACCCAGTAGCTTGGATGGAAATTGCATAGCTGTCAGCTTTCTAGGGGACACATACCAGTTCTGATCAAGCTCATTAGGGTGTTTTCTTCTTGTGTATATGTTGTATATGGTGCAGTCATCTTCATTATATTTTTTCCATTTCCTCTCCTTAAATGTCTAAACCTGTCCACAAGTAATTGTTTGAATTAATGGAGTAGGTATCTAAAATGGAATGAGGAGACATTTTTGATGCCTTCAGTTACCATGGCAACGCGTATGAAGAGCCTACTCCTATCTAGTTGAATAGGAGTCCCCCATTACAGCATCACAGGGAGGGTGATTGTGTTGGCTTTTACAAAACACTGCTGGTGTTTCCAAGGGCTCTCTGGCTCTTGATTTAGAGTAAAGGTTTTTAAACTGGAAGGCTAACAGAAATTCTCTGTGCTTGTATCGTTTTAATGCCTGCAAATCAGCCAGTCATTTAAATGGTGTCTCCATTTTAAGTGTTAACTCAGATAAGCCATTGTATGTAGTGTGTATATTCATCACACTGCAATGCGTAGATGCAACAAACACAGGATAAATTGTGAATAAATGCGTGGTTCTGTCTCACAGACATCACCCATCCTATTCCTGATCTGACTGGATACATCACAGAGGGTCAGGTCTACGTTGACAGACAGCTGCACAACCGACAGGTAATCATCAGTCCGTTCTTTTTTTAAACGCATTTAATGCATTAAACAATAGTTTCAAACTTTTCTCTGGTTGCGATGGTTTGTATCATGAACAGTAGAAAATGATCCAAGTTGTACTTGATTAAAATAGTTTACAACAATCATATTTTACTATCAGACCATTTTTCTAGGCTCCTCAGACCAGTTCAGTCAGAGTTTGGTTCCTTTTCCCCATTGGTTTGATTTGTTTGGGCAAATCTAGACAGAGTGATTACACTCAGGTGTGGGCCAAAGATCGTTTAGAAAAGTTGGTCTTGGTCTTTAGCTGTTCTTTTGTGTTTGGAATGTGGAACACGATTCCCTCCCACCATGGGAAGAGTGCGTCAAGAAGTGCATCCCCCATAAAATCTGTGCCAAAATGACCTGTGCGGATTCATCCACTGTGGCAACTCTGTGGGGAAATGTAAGGGGCAAGCCGAAGGTGCTTTGTTAGTGTGAGTTGGCCCTTCTACTCCTGTAATTTTGAGTTAAACAGCTGCTGTAGCCACTTGTACTTTGTATTCTCAGGTGAAGCAGACAACGCAAACTGTATTTGGAGAATAAATTCACTAGCAGTGTTTCCCTCATGGATGTATACAGTAGTCCTGAACACTGTCCAGTGAGGCAACCAAATGTTCTCATAGTGGCACATCTTGGATTTTGAAGTTTACAAGCTGTTTTTATTATATTATTTGTAGGTTACATTTTCAACAGTACTGTAATCTCACAACCTCATTATTTCTTTCAGATCTATCCACCTATCAATGTGCTGCCTTCACTGTCCCGACTAATGAAGTCTGCCATCGGTGAGGGGATGACCAGGAAGGACCACGCTGATGTGTCAAACCAGCTGGTAACCTGCCTTGCTTATTGCATCAAAATTATAATTCAGTTCTTCAGGGTTTAATGTTCTCTCCTAAACTTATATGATGTTTGATGTGCAGCTGTCATTAACATAATGAATATCTCTCTTTGTCTCCAGTATGCCTGTTATGCTATTGGTAAGGATGTCCAGGCCATGAAGGCTGTAGTGGGAGAAGAGGCCCTCACCTCTGATGATCTGCTCTACCTTGAGTTCCTGCAGAAATTTGAAAAGAATTTCATCGCTCAGGGTAAGAAAAAGCCAAAGAAAGAATTGACAGATCATTTCCACTTACTGGTTGCAGAGGCTCTTTATCTGCATTATTCACAACAGTACAGGTTGAAGTTCATCATTCAACCACAGCTGACATGAGATATTCATTGCTTCATTTGCAGTATTTTCTTCTCACAAAGGCAGTCTTAAACATGCCACTGCATATAAAAGATCAACATAGCTTCTGGGATTGAGAAGTGAACCCATCTTGTAAAACCTTTAACCCATCTTAAACCTGCATTCGGTCCAATGACCAGCAGGGTCGACTCCTTTGGCTACAAAAAGGCCTTCTACTCCTTTGATCTCTGACCTCAGTAAACACTTTCCTAATGAGTTTATGGGTCAGTTTCAAAATCTTTATGAATACAACATGACATTTATTTTCTAACTGTACATTAAATTAAAGTAGATCTTATTTGAATTAAAACAGGAGGATGAAACAGAGTATGCTTTAGTGCTTTAGTACCTCATGACGAACAAGTCACTACCGACTGACTCTGCAGTTTGTCACAAGGTTTCACAGTCGGACTTCACTAACGAACTGTGACATCATCTTCACTATATCCCTTTTTATAAGCACTTCTCGTGTATATAAATACAGACATTTCCAATGTCTGACATAAACATTCACGTCTTTGCAGCGAATTGCCGGGCAGCACAGGCACACCTCACTGAAACATAAAGCTGGTCTCAGCGTTGGCTACTACATCAAAGGCTCTACGTAGATTCACAAGTGAATCCACAGAGAAACTAAGCGTTACTTTTGGAGCCCGCCTCAAGTTCAGGAACTGCAGTTGACATTGGCCATTTTTCTTGAGCACTGGATGTTACTCCTTTGCAGCTCCATGTTCTTGAGGACAGTTCTTCAAAATTCAGCTCTTCATTCCCCCTTTTTTCCCTAGTTTCACAGTATTCTTAGTCTTAGACTTAAGTTCTAAACTGAATGGCTTTGGTCTGAGTTTTCAAAATTCTTCTGAGACTGCATACCTCCACCTAGGCTGAACAGCTCTACCTCACAGTGTTGAAGAGTCCTTCAAAAAATCCTGGTTCCATATCTGGATCACCTCCAAAAGTTATTCACGTCGAAGTTGGTCCAGATAGATAGATAGAATGATAGAATTCTCATGCTAGTCTGTAGTTTATTTTTTGCACGATCCTGTTAAAAAACAAAAAACTGAGCCATAATTATTAATAAATAGCTTAAAGATAATTAACCCTAGTACTGCAGGACCTCAATATATCAATTTCTCACATAAGTTTGGTGTACTGCCGGTCATGTATATATTGATCACTTCCAGTGTTTTCATTCACAGCCAGTCATCTAGCTGGTCGTATAGCTGGCAGTACTAGGGTTAAGCTGCTGTAACTGGATTACCTGCACACTTTTTGGGCAAACAAAATGAGCTGCTTTGTGGAGATGTGCATGTTAAAGATACTGACATCCTGCAGTGGTTATTCAGACAGGAGACTGGTGTCTTCATTCTAGCACATAGCTAGCAGTAGAGTTCTGTGTGCTCTCTAACAGTGACAGTCAGTGTGTGTGTGTGTGTGTGTGTGTGTGTGTTTCCATAGCCAACATGACCTTGCTGTAAAGCAAAGCTGAACATGTGTTTGCACCACATTTTCAGTGCAATTGTTAACGGTCAGGGTAACTTAGTATAATGCAGACACACCATGTGGTGCAACATGCTGTTACTTTTTAGGAAAGCACAGATATTATCTAATGGCAATAAGATCAACCTTCATGTAAAGTAACAAACACTAAGAACTGCATTGAGCAATTGGCAGTTTTTATCCTCTGTGAGATCATTTTGCTTCATATAAAGGTGGCTATATTAGAGTTCCATTGTATAGCTGCATTTACACTTGTTCCTGAAAAATATTGATCCATGAAGGTTCCTTCTTTTCTTTCCTTTCTTTGGAGTGGCTAAAGTGTTAAGATGGTTAATCTTCCTGGCAAATACTGTACATTCAAAGCTATATTTCCTCTTTCAAAGTCTAACAGATTCCACAGGAGAATAGTCACCACAGAAAGTCAAGATTGGATATGAGCAGAGAGAAATATTTTTAGCCTTTTTTCCCTCTGCCTCATAACAACAGTATCCAAAACATCTGAGGAAAATAACGTTCAGTGGAAACAAAACTAGGTCCAAGGTAGAGACAAACGAGACCTCAGAACACAGAAATTTAATTGAAGCTGAAAGTTGTGCAAATTTCAGTTTTGACTGGGTTTAATTATTAACTATAAACAGTTCATGTATTAACTGTTTAAGAATTACAGCCAATTTATGTTTCACTTTTCTATTCTAACTGAGCACTCAGGGTGCTTTTTACTACAAGCCTCATTCACACACATTCATGAAGTACCTTATTCTATGCCTTTAAGTGCATTTAACTATCATGCACACATTCACACTCTGATGGATGCATCAGGAGCAAGTTGGGGTTCAGTGTCTTGCCCAAGTCACTTCTTTTGCCCCACTGTGCAGGCTGCTTCCCCTGCAGTAATAATTACCCTTTTATCTAACTACAGTGCTCTATATATTCATCTATCAGTGTTATCCAGCTAGTTCTGGCTCAGTGGTGTAACAGTCTTCATATCAATATGTGTGTAAACAGTACATGTTGTGAGGCACCTAGGCATGTGATGACTGTTCAGTGCAGCATCTTACAGTTATTTCACATTGATTTCAAAATCACCCCCTCAGTGCTTCTATGTATAGGTGATCATAATGTTTCTTTCTTTTTATCCCACCCACCTCTAAGTTCACTCTATGATGAATAAACCAGTTTTAGGAAATGTCAGGAAATTTAAGCTTATGGTGCTTTGTTTGAACAGAGTTACATGATTTTAACATGATGAAGGCGTCAAAACGACCCCCTTGGTGGTTCTCGTGTTAATGCAGTACGTTTGTTTAAACCCTTGGAATTAAAGCTGAAAGCCTACACTTCAATCACATCTTGGCAGTTTCATTTAAAATCTAGTGGTTTGCATGTTCACCTTACACGTGAAAGGTCCCTGGTACGTTTCCAGGTGGGGACACAAGCCACTCTCACCATGGAGGGTTGTAGGCGTCCGGTGTAAGACCTCTGCCAAATTACCAATGCAAATGAATCCGCTGTGGCAACCCCTTGTTGGAGAATACAAGGGAGCAGCCGAAAGGTACACGTTCGTCATATACGTAAGCAAAACTAAAAAAAATGTGGGGAAATTGGGGAGAACCCCATGTGGGACTGCACTGTGACAAACTGCATCAGCTGTAACACTGTAAAACTTGTTGCCTGGTGGGATGTGCAGTACAGAGTGTGTGTGTGTGTGTGTGTGTGTGTGTGTGTGTGAATGAGACCACCATAGCTGATGTGTCTGGATGTTAACCAACGCTGCTGTGATCCCTCTGTCTCTGCCAGGCCCGTATGACAACAGGACGGTATATGAAACCCTTGACATCGGGTGGCAGCTGCTGCGAATCTTCCCCAAGGAGATGCTCAAGAGGATTCCTCAGAGCACCCTGGCAGAATTTTACCCAAGGGAGTCTGCCGCCCGTCACTGAGGAACACTTAGGGATGCTCTCCTCTATCTGCCCCCCTTCCCTCTCTTTATTCCTTACTTTCACCTCTTCCTTTTTACTTCCAGGTCATCGCCTTCCCATGAATCACCTCACCCAATACCTCCACCCTACTTCACCCTTACCCTGAATGAGAACAGGGCAATAATCTCCCCCTTCTGTAGCTGTACTGTAGTGTATCTGTGTCCAATAGTTATGTATGAAAAGTGTCTGTGATTATATCTCCCTCTGCAAAAAGTGAGCATATCGTAAAATCAGTGCTTATTTATTGGGATGTGTTGTTGCTGGATCTGCTCCTTCTTCTTTTTTAAATAAATGTTATATAATATCCCCCACTAAAACCAGAGGTTTACAGCTGAAGAAAGATGTGTGTGTATATGGAGGTTGTCAAAAATACAGGTACCCTAAATTAGAATAACTTTGGTTTTTAATTGTGATTCTCAGATTGATTTAATAATTTTCTAATCTAAAAGAAACAAGCTTACAGTTAAATATGTCATACTGGTATTAGGTAAGGACGATTTTTATCTTCTTATTTTTTCCAGTCGAAGTATCCTTTATAAACGGACAACTGCTGTACTTTTTTCAATGGCTTAAAATATTTTCGTGTCAACTGGACTTGGACTCATTCTCTCGTTTGGGCGCTCTTGCCTCCTCTCTACTCAGAACACAGTGGGCGTTTACATTATTTGTATTTTGTTGTGTTTTGATTTGTGTTGCAAAAATATACGTATATAAGAGTATATTAAACATTCCCATCTGTCTGCAGAAACCAATTCTTTGTTGTGCGACCATAATGGTTTTGTGAGTTTGTGTTTCATGAATAAATTAAATTATATGAGAACTTGTTGTGCTCTTCATCATTTTTACATTATTGTCACCCTCATGACGCTGTATACCTATATAAATAAATATACATTCAATGAATGTTTTATTGGTTGGACACCTTTTCCTCTCAGAACTGCCTTAATTCTTCATGGCGTAGCTTCAGCAAGGTGCTGTGAACATTACTCAGATTTTGGTTTGCAATGACATGACAGCATCACACAGGTGCTGCAGATGTTTCAGCTGCACGTCCATGATGAGAATCTCCCACCACATCCCAAGGAGCTCCGTTAGATTTAGATCTGGTGACTACAGAGGCCATTTGAGTGCAGTGAACTCATTGTCATGTTCAAAAAACCAGTTTGAGATGATGTGAGCTTTGTGACATGGTGTGTTATCCTGCTGGAAGCAGCTATCAGAAGATGGTACAGTGTGGTCATAAAGGGATGGACATGGTCAGCAACAATACTCAGGTAGGCTGTGGAGTTTAAACCATGCTCAGTTGGCACTAAGGGGTCCAAAGTGTGCCAAGAAAATATCCCCTATATCATTACACCACCAGCAGCAGCAGCCTGAATGACTGATAGAGGGCAGAATGGATCCATGCGTTCATGTTTGTAATATGAAATTCTAACCCCACCATCTGAATGTCAAAATCAAGGTTCATCAGACCAGGTGTCCAATTTTGGTGAGCCCATGCAAATTGCAGCCTCAGTTTCCTGTTCTTATTTGACAGGAGTGTGGTCTCCTGTTGCTGTGGCACATCTGCTTCAAAGTTATATGTGCTTTCAGAAATGCTCTTCTGCATACTTTGGTAAGAGTAGATGTTTGGTCAATGTTGCCTTCGTCGTCATCTGATCTCTAGTACCAACTAGGCATTTTCGCCCATGGAACTGCAGTTCACTGGATATTCTTTTTCTGAACATTCTCTGTAAACTCCAAAGGTAGATGTGCAGGAACATCCCAGGAGGTCTTCTGAAACGCTCAGACCAGCCCGCCAGGCACCAACAACCATGCTAAAGTCACAAAAATCACCTTTCTCCTCCATTCTGATCCTTGGTTTGAACCTGAGCAGGTTATCTTGATCATTTCGACATGTAATATGCTTTATGTAGCAGTTAAAGAGGTATACCTAATGAAGTGGCCTGTGTGTATGTGCACTTTAGAGAATCACCCTAACAATGCTCTAAACGGGTCACAAAGTGTAATGTACTATACAAAAGCATGCTGGCATTTTATTAGCTGCACAATGCAGTTCTGCCATAAATAACACAACTTAAAAAATATTTTGCCTAACATTAACCCCAATGTGTATCAAAAACAATACAAAAAAATTTAAACAAAGGAAAATTTAAAACGCATATTAATGGTTGATGTAATTTCAAATACACAGGGCCTACTTCATGTATGCTTCATGTATGTTTGGCACAAACTCATTACATTCGCTTTATTATGACATACAGTTCAGATGAATGGAAAATTTATATTCAATCAAAAGGTGTAATATGCTTAGTTTTAACTGCAGCTTTCTCGGGAAAGAATTAAATAGTTATTCTTTGGAGTTTGCAGGTGAATGTGTTATTTAGGTGTAGTCAGGGGTGGAATGCCACTGGACCAAAGTACTCTTAATCTTACATTGCCCAACACCACTGGATAAGTACATCAATAGGACCAGTATGAATGTAACTTAGTACATTTACTCAAGTACTTTACTGAAATACAGACTCAATAAGCTGATCTCCAAGGCCAGCAACATTGGTGTCAGAAGGGAAGATGGTGTCAAAGTTATGGACAATATTGGACAATCCTTCACACTATGACTTACTGGACACAGGAGCACGTTCAGACTCCTCTCACCAACATGCACCACAGTACGCCACAGGAAATCATTCCTATCTGTGGTCATCAAACTTTACAACTCCTCGCTTTAACACCTGGACTATTTCTCTTATGGCCGTATATTGTACATGGTGTATATACTACTGTTTTCAACTTTCAGAGTTTATGACATATTTACATGTAGTTTGGTTTCACACAGGAACTCTTTGACAACCCATCAGATCTTAATGGGAAAAATCATGCAGGATATCTATACTGATATGGACTGAGTAATGTGGAATGAAAGGATGCCACATTGTTTGATGGAAATGAACATTTTCAACAGAGGGACACAGAGGCTGAATTCAAAGACACCCCGAAACTCAAAGTGTAAAAATGATGCGGTCAGTCAGTCCATTCTGATGAAATGTCATTAAAGCAACTGAAAATGGCACTCAGTAGTTTGTATGGACCCCATGTATGCATGCCTGAAAACATCAGGGCTCCTAACGAGACAATGGACAATGTCCTGGTGGATCTCCTCCCAGATCTGGACCAGGGCAGCACTGAGGTCTGAGGTGTAACCTGGTCAGATGGACCCAAACATGATGTCCCAGAGGCGTTCTATTTGATTTTGGTCTCTGATTAAAAAAAATCTGATTAAAAAGTGTTCCTTTAATTTTTTTGAGCAGTGTATTTTTATTTTCATATTTCCATCTCTCATATTTATCAACTAATTTACTGTTTTAACTTTGAGTGGTTATATAGCATTGTACTTTTTACATATAAGTTTGCGTATTTTCATTTTTTTATCTCTCAGATGTATCTGTATTTATATCTCATGGAGCGTCTGTAAGGTAAGCAATTTGTCCTCTGGAATAAATAAAGGATTCTGATTCTGATTTTAATGGACTCATTCTTTAAGTATTTGCATATTATGTTAATTTCTGCTTCCACTCTACCAGAGTTTAGATGCAAATACTGTATTTTGTTCTCTATTATTAATTTTAGTTTAGTTACTTTATTTTGTAAACTGCATTATTATTGATCAAACTACCCACAAATATATAAATAATTAAAATAATCAACAGCTGTGACATTAAAGTGATATACACAGCAATGACTCAATTATGATCCAATAACATTGTGTTTATATATTCAGAAAGAGTCATTCCACATAATGACTGTGTTCTTTAGGTACTTTAAATATTGTTTGATTATATAACTTATACTCTTCTAAGGTGCTTCAGTAGAATTGTAGCTTTTACTGAAGTTAAAAGTCTAAATACTTGTTTCCGCTTAACGCAACAAGCTTACAGTCCTGTGCAGCTCCACTTCATGTAATAAATCTATAACAGCACACAAGGCTACACTAGTTTGAACACTCACTGTTTTCTATGTTGATGTTCAATACTGATTATATTTCTGGTCAAATACTCCTGTGGGCCCCCTCACTTCAGAAATCCTGGAGCAGGCCCTGGCTGTGCTCTGGTTGGTTTGAATGAAATGGAAAACAGGAACAGTACTGCCTGTTACTTGATAAAGCATGTTGTGGTGAGGACAGTGTGTATTTTACACACAGTAGTGCTCTCTGTGTTTATCTGCCTCACCTGGGCAGGTGTGTTCCTGTTCCTGTGCTTCCTGTTGGACTTTGGCTGCAGGGCGGTGATCATGGCTGCAGAGGAGCTGGACAAAATCAGTGTTATTACAGACCTGTCGAAGCAGGGTAAGTAACTGTTGTTTGGTTCTCTCACATGGTTCACAGGTTCATATGTAGGCTGAGTGTTAATGTGTTGAGTCTGCGTCACTCGCACTACACGGTCTTTATGCTTTAGGCTGTTCGGATAGTAAAGAGTTAACTGGTTCTGGGGGTCCAGAGAAGTGCTCCTCCTCGGCTCCTGTAGGTTCATGTCACAGGCTCGACTTCTTTCAGAGTTGAGTTTCTGTGGCCTGCAGGAAGCCACCTAAACTCAGCCTTCAGCCAGGGCCGGGTTCAACTCTTTGTGGGCCCAGGGGCACAAAAGAGCCCCCCCAACCCTCCAGCCCTGTGCAGGAATCTTACACAGCCTACGATTTAGACACAAAAATCACAAAACTGCATTAAAGGAAGTGATTAAAGCCAAAGCAGACACCCCTAACATGGCAGGCTGTAGTACTGCATGCTCTCCAGAGAAGACCTTTTGACAGCAGGAACATACAGTAAACTGAAAAAAGATACTACTCAGGTTCCCTCTGCTCTATTCTGAGTGGACTGAGGGGAAGTGAACCAGTGAATGAATCAGTTTTCTCATCTGTGTGATGCTGAGCTTCCTGACTAATACATGTAGAACACAAAATGTCAGATTGTTAAGAGCTTGCTGCACAGCTTCCTGTTCCATAATTCCCAAACATCACAGAAAACACACGGAGGCTGAATCAGATTAATTATCACATTGTTCCATGAGGACAGTAACATATTTTTAGAGAGGTCTATTTTAAGCACCCCCCATTTTAAATGTACTGTCTTTTAGCAAAGGAGGCTGTGTTTAGATTCAGCACTGAGTACTGAAAAGAACCAATACAGAGCATAGTATGAAGAACAAGACAACTTTTCAGAGAACCAAAGATCAGTAGGAGGTCAGGTAAAGCCTTTCTTATATTTCTTTAACATATGGTCATATTTGATAGATGCTTTTAACAGAAATCTGCCAGTTTATCTGTAAATAAACATTGATTGCATTCCCTGTACAGCTTACACCCAAAGCAAATATACAGACAGCACTACATGCCAGCAGTAACAGACCAGTGACACAGCACACAAGCGTCACATATCACATGTTGGACAACCTTCCACATGACTAGCTTTTTACAGGAAGATGTGAGTAGCATGTTATTCACTGAAGATGGCTTACTGGCATCCTTTGCTCCCCACAGCCCTACAGGAGTATGAGGGCCTGCAGAGACAGCATGAGACAACAGCTGCTGAAGTAAGTGTTGCACTCTAATAGGATGCAGAGTCGGCTCATTTTTTACCATCTCTGATGTGCTCAAGATCACTTACAGTACTTAAAATAAGTGTACTAGTAAAACTGGTGGCTGTGTGGTCAGAGCATGTAACTCTTGCAGGAATAGTAGCTGATCCATCAGCTGGGCAGATAAATCAGGAATGCTCTAACATCTTCATCTTTGTGTATTTGAAACAAAAAAACATGTTCAGATTCAGGGATGACCGCACAGGTCCTCGTTTCTGATCAGGGGGCCATGATGGAGCAGACATAGAACTAGACCTTTTACTAGAATCAATATTGACTCTGGCATCAAATTATTCATATACATCCCTTTTCTGACACCAGCGTCGAGTGGCTTCAGTACCCTTTGAGCATTAAATGTCATCCTGTTTTCTATAAATTACAGCTGGTCTCAAATGCTTGTATCAGATGTATATATTACTTACATTTTGATTCAGTACTTGTTCATGGACATTCTAACCGTGCTAATGTAGACATTATGAGGGACTGTAACAGAGTATTGTGTAGTATTGTCTAAAAGCATTTGTGCTGATTTTAAAAGAAGTCAGCCCCCTGCCCTGACCCTGGTGTCCGTACGCACTGTTTAACCCTGGTCCATGCTCTCTGTTGTGATATCACAACTGCTGCCATGCACCGTTCTTTGGTGACCTCTCAGTTTTTGTAGCCTGGTTACTTTGAAGACACCATCAATCTTTACCACCATTTCAATGCTGTATTAATACAGGAACTCAGAGGTTTTCAGATTATAAAGAGAGCGATGCTGGAACAGCTCAAAAAGATGAAACTTTTTCTACAGAAAAGTTTGAAACAAATCTGCATCTGCTTTTCTCCATTTTTTGACTTTGTTTGCTGCTGTACCGACGCTGATATGGAAGAATTTTCTATCATCACAGCAGTGAGTGTGGCGCGCCTCAAGCATCAAGTAGAAATGGTGACGAGACTGTGGTGACTACATAGTTAGTGTGCTACTAAAACAATATGGTGACCATAAACCAGCCAACCAACTAAAGAATCAAGACCTTAGTGTACTTTTTTTTTTACCATATCCTCTACTCTGTGCTCATGAAATGACTCCTGTTGAATTTTAGTGTGAACTGATCTAATCAGAATTAGGATCAGGACTGGATAAGCTGTAAAGCTCAATGCAGAAAACCTTTTTTTTTTTTACCAAATAATGATTAATTATAATGAATGACAGTAAAACAGTAGCAACAGTGAAAACGCATGGCTGTTAAAATCTCTGCCAATTATACAAACAAAGGGTTTGGGAAGCTAACAGAGAACATCAGGGGCAAGTGTATTTTTTCAGCTACACTCTAGTTTGTATGTGCGCCTAACATTTATTCAAAAACTTCAAAAACTTTTTCCCTTTTTTTTTTTTACAGTCATTTACCTGTTTTTCTGAGCACACTCTAGGCAGAAAGGGTAACGACTGAAGCTATTCTATCTGTGTCTCTTACATTAGTGCAAGAGGCTGGAGGAGGAGAGAGATGAGGCCATGAAGAAGCTTAGTGAGTTCCAGCAAGGTACGTTTATCGGTCCTGGGTCAATACATGTCCTACAGAGAGATTATATTCCATCAGCTTGTTGTCTGCACACAAGTAGCAGAACCAGCATTGGTACCAGTGTTTCCCAGTGGCCAAGGTATATACGTTTCTTTCCATATATATACAGCAAGGACTTGTTCAGTATATATGTCAGAGTCACAAAAAATACGTGTGTGTGTGTGTGTGTGTGTATGTTAAGAGTTTTCCGTCATGACGTCCTTGCTTGTGTTGTAAATAAAGCGTTTTTGTACCTGCCTTCATCAGGTCCTCCTGCAGATCTTTGGCAGTGAAGGTTTGTTTCTCATCTGTTGCTTTCAAAGGTCTGAGGTCATTTCCCTTGTGAGAAATGTTAATCTTTCTTCCACTCACAGGAAGATTTGCTGCTGTTATATGAGTTTGCTGCCACCTGTGTCTCTTGAAACTTAAAGAGTCTTACAAATCTTTCTTTAAACCACTGCCGTTTCGGTGTGCTGAAGTATTTTCCTCCAACATTTGAGAAAGCTCTCTTAACATGCTTTTATCTGTATCATAGCTAAAGCAAAGTGGAGGATTAATTTTGTCTAATTGGGCTTAATTATTATCTGTTGCCAACATGATGACCCTTCTTGCCTGCTCCCGTTTGTCTGGCCTTCAAATTGATGTCACTTACAGTAGGCTTTTTAGGAACCACCTGCACTCTCAGAAATACTGGGAGAAAGAGGAGCACAGTAAAAGTCCATTTCTGTCCCTACAGGTACAATCTACACAAACATACCCTCTAGGGCTAATTAATGGACCTCCAGGTAACTATGTATGTCTTCTGTATGATCCCAAACAGTAAAAGGTACATATTTGTACCATTTCTTTTAGATTTTATTGCAATATCAGGAGACTCTGTAAGTCAAATATGAAGAAGAAACAAGTTAAAATTTGATTTGTACTCAACGATTTTAGACTTGTGGTGTTTTCTTATTTAACTTAAATGAAGAACATTAAAACGTTCCTTCAGATTTCTTTTACTGTCCCAAATATCAGCTTAAATCATGCAACTTTTCAGTCAGTGAGACTAGGAACCTGCTATAAAATGCACAGTCATGTAGAAAAAAGAAGTACACCCTCTTTCAGTGCTGTTTTTATTATAATTATAATAATAACTACCCTGCTCCTCTTACAGGATCATTTTTTAAAACTTTTTACATTTTTGCTTTTTTACCGAATAGTATGACTAACTTTTATTTATTTGCCTTATACTCCCACACCAAAACAGCAAGTTCTTCTTTTTCTTTCTCTTTTGAGTTCTTTATCTATTTATTATTAACATAAACACGCACACACCTCCACAAGCAAACCTGCATACACCTTCAACCTTCAACTACAGTAAAATAAGAATTGTAAACATACAGTTAGTTATACTGTATGTCTACACCCATGACCAGTGGTCTTGTCATTGATGATTTGTTTCCTTTTTGCCTATATGCTGTGTTTTCTTGTTACTCGTCAGTGCAATATATAATCACCCCAATGTCACTACTGCACATGTACATCCATTCATGCTAATTTTATTATATCCCAGGGGATATGATAGAACCATCAGTGCTGCCGCTACTGCTGAAAGTCCTTTGTGTCACTGCAATAGCACAAAAAATATTTCACTCAGGCTTGAATTTCCATGAGATGAGGATATGATTAGATTTTCAGCAATTTTGGGAATATAGATTTGCCACCAGGTTGTATTTTTTTGTAAATTTTTACATTTTTAGCCATATTCTGTAACGATTTGTCTGATCTCAACAGAACAAAAATCAAACTGATCACGGGATCAGATACTTTCATGGTCACACCACACTGTGTCTGCTGCCACTGCTGCAGCTGAAATTGGCCAAAAATCAGGCTCATTATGGAAGCAGCTTTGCTGCTGCATGGTTTTTAATTATCCAAGTTGCATTAGAAAAAAAATTACCACAGCATCTAGCCTCACATCAGATCAAGCTGGCTCAGATCCGATCAGCATTCATGAAGAAATGAGGGTTGTTTTGGGTATACATTTTTATCAATCACACAGCGACTGCGGGTGGATGCAGGAGGAGCTGGATGTTATGTGCAAATTAGAATCAGAATCAGAATACTTTATTAGGGACATTACTTAAATTATCTAGAATTAAAAAAGAAGCCCAAATCATTACCCATCCAGTTCAGTTTTCATCAAAGGTGGTGAAAACATCTCCATTTTGGTTTCATTTGTCCAAAGGTCATCGTTTCAGAAGCCATGTGGGTTGTTCAGCAACTTTACAAGCCTAAGCCTAAGCCATGCTGCCATGTTCTTTTTAGCAAGAAGAGGCTTACTCCTGGCAACTCTTCCAGAGAAACCACTGTAGACCAGTCTTTTTCTGATTATACTGTCATGAACTTTAACGTTTAACATGCTAACTGAGGCCTGTAGCGTGTGAGAGGCAGCTCTTGGGTTTTTTGCATCCTCTCTGAACATGGCGTGGTATGATCTTGGGGTGAATTTACCAGGATGCCCACTCCAGGGAAGACTGGCAGCTGTCCTGAATGTTTTCATCTTGTGATGAATGTCTTTCACTGTGGAATGATGAACTATAAATGGTTTGGAAATGGCCTCATAACCCTTCCCAGCAACAGATCATTCTGTCTATCTAAGATCATTGCTGATGTCTCTTCTCTTTGCATTGTGTTAATACAAACCTTAATGCTCCAGATCAGGAAATGGCCAAAACATCTGCTTTGTTTGTTGTTTGTTCTTACTGGCTTAGGATCAGCAAATCAGCACCTGGATGCTATTAATCCTCTTAATTCCTATGGAAGCAATAAAGGTGTGCTTAGATTTTTATATTTACAGCTTGAACAAATAAGGAGACAGTGCAATATGTCATGTGTTCATCTGAGGTTAGATTTCCCTAACTTTATGCCCTGTGAAACATCAAATGATTTTTCAGTCATGTCCTGAGATGTAAAACCATGCAAATTTTTTGTCACTGTGTGTACTGAATTCTGCATCTTTTTCTTTAAAATTTCTAATTTGTTGCCATTACATTAAGATGCAAACTTATCATGAGAAGTTCAACGCCGGTCTCTGTAACGCACAAATGAGTACCCGCTGTCAAGGGTACAATGACCGTAACTTAGTGGATACTATTACAAGCTGTTGTACTCCTAGAAGTACAATACAGTACTTTTCTGAGAATGTGCTAAAGGTTTGTTCAAAATTACAGTCTCAAATCTCATATGCACTCACAAAGGATATGATAATGCTGCTTTGTTATTTGCATTTTTTAAATTTAATACAGTAAGTCACCAAAAGAATACGTCTGGTGGAATATTAAAAAATCAGTGACAGATAAATAGGAACTGAGTTAGCATAGTGAGGGACTGTCCAGTAGCAGTTCTTTATTGTTATACAGTCTTTGTTTGTCTACATTTCAATGCAAAATGAATCACAAGCACTGGAAAGGTCAGCAACCGCCTGAAAAAGCATGTGAGGTTCTGGCATCTGTGCGTGCTGTCAGCTCGTCTGTGATGACCTGTGCAGTGACAAGACGACTGCCATAATACACGCGTGTTGTGTTTGTTAGTGATCACAGCTGTGGAAACGTGTGAGCAGGACGCAGGTAATGGCATTGGAATAGCGCTGTTACTGCTCCAGCATTTATCACCAATCTGTTTCCCAGCACTGCAAATACATTTCAAATGTTTTGGCCCAACCATTCAATTGTCCAAAATGCTTTTCCTTACAGGTCACTCTGACCACTTTAGTGCAGACAGAATGTGAAAAGATGGAGCAGATACTTTGTAACGGTGACAGTTGTGAGGATTTTCATCTGAATAAATGTGGCCTGTGCCCGCGTATTCAGTGATTCTCCAGCCAAAACACATATTGTGTTTGACTTGCGCGTTAATAGAGGCTGCCTCACTGTGCCAAGCAGCTGCATATTAGGACCTATTACGTGATTTCATAGCTCTTAGAAAATTGCTCCTATTCACAGCGAAACGGCTGGGGGCGGGGCAGGAGGGTTGGTGGTGGGGAGGGGGCGGTGGGAGGACGGGAGAAAAAGCCCCCAACACACAATCATGCCTTTTCAATTGGCGATGGCAAGGTTGATGACAACATGACCATTGTGTTATAATGATAACACCACAAAGGCATCTGCCCCCCTCATCAAGGCTTCACAGCGGCTGCAGATACAATTTAATTCACTGCTCCGTTGGCGGCGCTGATACCATTATGCAGCACGTCGGCACAGGGGTAATCACTGTCTTCCCTGAGAGGAGGATGGAGAAAGACAAGCACAGAAAAGAGGGAGAAAAAAAGATGGAGTGATGATGATGGGGAGGCCGAAACTTACAATTAAGAATGCCAATTGTGACGTGTCAGGGCCCCTGCAGACTCACGCTCATATACTTACAATGCTTCCAGCACTGTTTATTTACCATGGCTACCAGTAATTAGAATTAACATGTCATTTAGTTCAAGGTTGCTGAGTGTGGCCACAGCGTGATGGAGACAGGCAGGATGAGGAGGAAAACTGGCAGCCAAGTGCTCTTGAATGACTGATATGGAGGACGCCAGAGTGGATATCGCCCAGCACTGGCGTTCATCATCTTCTTAATTAGGTGTCACTGGGGGGAAGGAATTGCCCACAGCAATGGCACTAATGCTTAATTTCTCCCTCGCTCAAGCACAATGTTTAATTAGTTAAGTGGCAGGGCATTCTTTAGGGGCGTTCTTTTTCATCTGAGGTGTGATTACTGCTTTAAACACCCTTCCTGTTTGTGATTTGGAATGTCACCTGATTTTTTTTTCCAACTACATATGTTCATCCTGCACTGATCAATACTTTTTCATATCAGCTGATCAGATGAAATGTGCAGAAAATAAATCATGTTATTGTACCTTTAGGAGTACGGCTGGGTTAATACTCCATGTACAGGGTAAAATGGCAGTACTTTATACGGTACCACTGTTTTTTACGTTTTGGAGCTTTTGCATGTTGTACCTTACAGACACCAGTATTGAACTTCTGGTATCGATTCTGAGCTTGTGCAACAGCACAAAACAGCTGTGTATAAAAAGTGAAAAGGCACATATAGAACGCCCATTAATACATTATGCTATTCATTCATATACCTGAAAACAGACTGGCATTTGTAGCAAACTGTCCTCGTCTTGCTGACCAGTACAGGGAGAACAAGGGACCTGGGAACAGTGTGGACCTCTGTGCCAACATGCCAACAATATAAAAAAAATAATAAAGACACAGAATGCTCTTCATGTAAAACCTTCAAATCTAAGAGTGAAATTAATATGCTGCCTAATATCTTTTTGTGTTCAGCTTCAGACTGCCTCCACATATCCAGTCTTAGAATGAATTAATAGACACTCAGTTACAGTAGCACACTGGCATATATAGTAACTGTAGAGACAGAAATGGACTTTTAATCTCACAGTGTACTTTTTCAAATTTGGACTCATAGCATTTTCTTCTCACCGTCCTGGTTGTGACCGGTAGCAGGCAGGGTTTGTCGGCAAACTGCTGCTATAAAGCCACTGCATTCTACCTGCCGGGCACCAAAAAGCAGACACACACTGAGTCTAGAAGGTGAACACAGGGTGCGATGATGAATTGAAAGCTATATTGCTCCATGTTCACTGGATGTGTAAAAAGTTTGCTAAAGGAGCTGAACAATGAAGCTGAGAGCAGTTTATAGCATCCTTAAAATCTGGTAAAACAACACTAAGCGTCCCCAGAGGTACACATGCCACACAGGCAAAAACCTTCTCTTATGGGGCACACCTTCACCGCTATGCAGCCCTTCAGTAATCTTTAATGGGGCTTGAAATATGAAAGCATAATTTTAAGCTTGACCATTTATTTTTTGACTGTGACACAGCAGATGGCAACTCAAATTCTACCCAGCTGTTTTGGTGATATAGCATGGTCCTCTGTGACTTCACTGATGTTTAAATGTTCCATTGTTCAGAGCACTTCTATATTTCTAAGGATGACTTGGAAACTCTATTACACATAAGTAAGTGGACCTGAAGTTGGGATTGTTTTGTCAAAGCTTGTGTTTCTGGCTTGTTTAAAGTTAAGATTACTTTATTGTCTCCCAGAGGATAAAATTGTCTTGGATCACAAAAAACGCTGCATCAAACCAGACAATACTGAACATCACAATAAAAAGCCTCCGTACTGGCCTGTCTGATGTACATGAGCTACTCATTTCTCTACCTTTCAAACATAATAAACCTTTAATGCACCTGATGAATCTTTACAGAAGTTTAGCATAGCTTACCTGAAAACCTACCCTACATTTATAAATATGCAGTTAGAGATGTAAATCCATTAGCTTTATCATGGTAAAAGGTAATATAAATTAAAAATGGCTGCCATCATATTCTTTTCAAGTATATTCCTGTCATTGTACATGTCACTAGTTTAGCAGTGAATTAAAATTTCCCTTCAACCAGGGTTAAATATAACATCACATTGCATGATTCTTAATGAAAAGCCCACATCCACTTTATAAATACTCAAAATATACTCGTTTTTATTCATAGTCTTGTGCTTTACACTAGTTTCCTGCATCTATTCAGTCTATACTTAATACACATCGGCCCTGGCTGATGAAAATAAAAAGTGAGGGAAATTATCTGAATACAAGATACAGTGAAAAGAAAAATACTTAGTTCACTTCCTTTATAAATTAAATCATAATGATGCACGTAGGTCATTCACCAATGAGGCGACACAGACGGCAGACACAATAGCAAACAGAAATATAGTTCAGTGTCAAGTGTTAGGGCTCTCTTATCTCACTCAACTGCGCAATAAAATGAGAAGTCTCAGGAATGCACCTCATCTTTTAGAAAATCCTAATCATTTTCTTTGTTTCCGTAATGGCATTTTGATCAAGCTAAATGACCATGAGTTGACTTTTTAAGTCCTTAGTGACATGAATTCAGTCATTTAGTCCAATTTTACATTGAGCTTTTCATATTTCATTAGCGTTCTCACGCAAGTGAACACTAATGACTAGTGAACTTCTTTACTAACAAACTGTAAGATGAACATGTATTGCTTTTTGACAGATGTGCCCTGTTTAAATAGTAATTGTACCTCATTTTCTCTTTAACAATCTGTAGAAACAATTTTCTTTACAATCCACTCAGTGTGAGGCGCTATAAATAATCCTGTTAATAGGGGGCAGGAACAACCAGTGTATCTAATCTGATACTCCATCTGTTTGACAGTTATAGCTGCTAATTGATCAAATTTGTATTTACATACAAAACATATGATGAACTTTGGAAAGAGTAACTTATTCAAAAGTGTGCAAAGAAATTATGCTTCACCTCTTTCAACTATCAGTAGTATAATTAAGAAACTACTTCTAAATCAGTGTACCATTCATAGTCATTTTGCTGACATACCTTACTTCAGAGTTGCACAGTGTTATGTGTAGTGAAATATTTGGCACATTATAATTTTGATTTTCTGGAAGGACAACAAACTGAAAATGAAATACCTCATCTTTTGATTTTTGGTATTTCCTCACTTTAACTGTTGGTGCAAAGATAGCAAATATGCATATTAGAAAATTTTGATGTATTATTTTTCAAAAATAAATCATATTTTGTAACCCTAAATGCATAAATTAATTATAATACTAATTAGCAGGTACCAGATGTGGGCATGTACGCTATATGGACAAAAGTATTGGGCCACATTACACATTACACCTACAAGAGGAATTATTGTGGGAATTGTTGCCCATTCATCCAGAAGAACATTTGTGGGGTCAGACACTGATGTTGGACAAGAAGGCCTGGCTCATAATCTCTGTTCTAGTTCATCTCAGTGATGTTCAGTGGGGTTGAGGTCAGGGCTCTGTGCATGCCAGTGAAGTTGTCTTCATCAAACTAATCCAACCATGCCTTTATGGACTTGGCAAAGTCAAACAAGAAAAAGTTCCTTTCCCAAATTATTCCCACAAAGTTAAAAGCAGAGTATTGTTCAAAATATCTAGAAAAGCTAAAGCGTGAAGATTTCCCTTAACTGGAACTAAGGGGCCCAGTCCAACCCCAGAAAAACAACCCCTTACCATTATCCCTCCTCCAGTCTTTACAGTTGTAGGTAATGTTCTCCTGGCATCCTCCACTCTTAGACTAGCTGCTTTATTTTGTACACCTGTGGCAATGGGACTGAATTAAACACTTGCACTCAGTGATTAAGAGGTGTGGCCAGTGCTTTTATACACATAGTGTGGCTGTGTCTCTTCATGCTCTTATCGTTTAGTTTTTGAATGCAGATGTACCAGAATGCATGCAGTAATCCTAAATTTCTGAAACTGCCTGAATTTTGACCCTGACTGTCATCAGTCAGCAGACATGAGATTTAGGATCATTGTTTTGTACACCATGTTATTACATGTTTAACCATGTCTTTTATTCTGTCTTTCCTAGTCTCTCAGATGGTCATTGAGGAGGTCAGTGCCATTCAGGAGAACCTGGAGATTGAGAGGATGTGTAGAGAAAGTGCTGAAGCCCTGGCCTCCCAGGTACAGTTCATCTTTAGACAAATAATGTCTCCAGTAATGTTAAAAGATAATGAGCTAGACGTATGTTAAACCATATCTGAGTTTCTGACATTTCCTATGTATGCTTAGAATCAAGTTGGATTTGAAACCAAGATTCAGATTTACAAATATAGAAATTGTATCATTAAATTAAAACAAGTGAATAATAATGTAATAAGAATTGTGGGATGTGTTGATTTAGAGCGGTTTAGTTAAGTAAATGCTAAAACATTAAATTAGCCATTTAAGATAACAGTCTGCTGAGTGTATTCCCATAACCACCACCTCAACACAGGTTTTCATGCTGCAATCAAAAGCACTCTGTGGTCCTCCAGCACTGCTGCTGTCCCCATATCTTAGTGTCTAAACTTGCATTGGATTCTTCTGATTCAGAGCACACTTTTTTGGAGTCCTTGCCAAAATGTGAGTTGTGATTGAGAGTGGGGAGCCAGGCACATAGTGATTTTGCAGCCCACTGGTGCTGAGCTTATCACTGTAATCATTTCTCATTCAATTTCTGGACAAAAGCCCTCACAGTCCACCTGGTTGGACCAAATTTTGGGCAGTGGCAGACTGAGGGAGAATTAGGGTGGAAGTAGATTTTTAGGCCTTTTTTAAAAAAAAAAAAATTCAACATCCCTCAGTCCTCTCTCTTTTGTCTTGTTTTTCATGTTTCAAGGGTGACTAGTGTGATTTTTACTTGGCTAAAGGATATCAGGCTAGTTACAAATACTGACTCTTAAGGCACGATATACACTGATGACCTGGTGATATGATCTCTTATTCATTTATTCAGTTAATTATATTTTTTGTTAAAAATCTTTTGCACCTCTACACCAGTAAAGAACAAATTAAATCATGACATGTCATGTTTTGAGTATTCAAACTGATAATATAATTAATTATAGTCTTGCATCTGCTCTGCATGTTTCTGTTCTGTAGTTTATTATCTGCACTGAGTAAATATAACAAAAAAGATCTCATTCATATGACATCAGAAAAAAGGGAAGAGAGTACAAAATCTGAAGAGGTTTACAGAAGTTTAAGGATTAATATACATAGAATGAACATGCTCCTCCTACCATACTTTTTTGCCAGAGAATGATAATATGCCCTAATACTTCATAAGTCAAAATAAAAAATATCAGGAGGTTCTACTGCATTTTACAGTACGTAGGCCATTGTGCTTCTCTGGCTGTTCTGACCCATAATCCCCTGCCACAAATGAAATTTTTGTGCTTGAGCTCCTAGAGAAAAGATGATGTGACTGTTATAAAAATATTCATTTTACTTCAATTATACAGTACGCAAGAGGGTTAAACGTCAAGGTGCGGTGTTAAGATGTAGTATGTCACAACTGTACATTTAAATTGCATTTAGTAGTGTGCATTCTGGAAGGAACAGGACAAACTATACACTTTGGAATGCAAGCACTCATTTGGCAGACCATTCTAACACAGAGAGTATATGTATTAACACAGAAATGAACCTAAATACAGCTGAACTTTATTTATAATAAATCCTGTCATGACCATCAGGCCTTTTATTGCATTATTATTATTATGTGATGTAATAATTTAAAAAAAAAGATTTTTAAGTAGGCTTTCTTCCACTGACTGACAGGCTACTAGAACTTCACCATCACATATGATGAGTCTGTTCCAACTGCACTAAAAGAAAGCAGACGTACCTCAAGACATGTAAACATAATCATCACACAAACAGTTTTTGGGACAGCTGTTAATGAAAATAATTTGACTCCTATCTGGTCCCGGGGCATGTTGTTGTTTCTGGTAGCCAGACAGCAACTTTTACTGTAGTATTAGAAAAGAATTACTAGAGTGTTTCTCTATGGGGCTCAAGGACCTGATTCAGTCCTGGCAAAACAGTCAGTTGTGCTAAAAATTATAGTGTATTTCTTCCCACTTTTGGGAAATTACTGTCATATCTGCAAACATTAACACTGGTCAAGTGGCCAAACTGAAGCTTCAGCCCCTCCAAAAGTCACCTGGTCACCTCACAGAAAAGAAGAAAAAAACAAAACAAAAGAGAATAAGAGGGCATTTATTTACAGCATTAGCTATACTTTCATGACTTTATCTAAAGCACACATTCATAGTAAGTAGGTCTGGATTAGACTCATATTTCTTACCGGAATATACAGATCATTTTTGGTTCACTATATTAAGCCACAGTGCATGAGCTGTCTTTATGTAACAGGTCCTTTAGGATTTAAAAAGTTGCTCCTCACTCCTGCTTGAACACATCTGATAAGAAATGCAAATACTTCATATTTAGTAAATTCTTTAAATTTCCTCACACAAAGAGAACACGGAATCAAAGTCAGTCTCTCTTTCCAAAGTAAATTTACCATTATTTGTCCATGTTGTACCTTTATTAGCTTTAGTCTGGTGGATTTGAATATTTTCATACCACTCAGGTGTATAAATTTATCAGTTCAAGAAATCTGGCTAATGCACTGTTTTCTTAGTTTCTCTAGCAAACCGGGATACGCTATGCAGGAAGACGCGATTGCGTGTCCTTCCTGTCCTCCAGATGTAGCCAGTTCAAATCTTTCTGAATAGTCATATACATGTTGCACTTCTGGCCTATTGTGCTTTTTTTATACATTTTTTTTAAACTAAACATTTCAGAAATGAAAATAAACGCAAAGAATATCTTCAAATAAATCTGGACACTTAGAGAGCCCAACAAATGTGCTGCATTGTTGTGTTGTACTACTTTGTCATTGTACTCTATGATTGAAAATTTGTGAGTTTGGAAATTTCAGGGTTTCTACAGTGTGAGTACTTAGCAACTGATGACACAGAATCAGATGTGATGAACTGTCATTGCCTTGAAATGTGGGACAAAGATTATTTTGATTCTTTTCCTGCTGACCGAGAGCAGAAAAGACATAATGTATCAGGCTATGTCCAGTGAAGAGGGCTGCTAAGAGGCAGCAATAAACTAGCCCATTTCAGGCCTGACAGTTGGAATGAATTTATGTGTTCTTAAGAATATACTGGCTAAAAGCTTGCTTCATGGCAGTCTAAGTGACTACTCTCTTTCAAGCTTTATTTGATGTCTTCGGTCTGCTCTGCTCACTGCTTCTTTCCTCCTCTTCTTTCTTGATGTAAAGCAGTGTCTATAACCAGACGCTCCCTGTGCCTGTCTAATATATCTAGGTGTATGAGCACTCTCTGTGGGGGGCAGGCAGAGCAATGGTCCTTGATTAGTCATATCTAAGAATATATCCATGCATCAGCTATTCACGTACTTAAGTTAAAAGCAACACATTTATTCACTATTAATCCATAAGTACTGTGAATGGAATATTGTTTGAATCGGAAACATTAGCTTTTTGAACAATGCCAACCTTTCAGCAGCATTTCAGCAATACTGTAAAGTCACAATTCCTGCGCTGTGAAGGCGTTAACATCAGTTTGTTGCTCATTTACTTTTAAATCAAACTCGGAGTGCACGATGAGATGCTCTCAGAGGAGGGCGGGAGGAGGACAGAAATTAATACAGAGTTTAACACAGTATTAATTTCTGTGCACCCAATGATCGTTATTTTGCACAACAAATATTCCCAAGGCTACTCTGAAGGAAGCTAAAGTTCAGAGCAATTCCTTAACTCGTCAACATTCGAATTAAAAAGCAACCGGTGGAGGTTAGCAATTTACAACCAGTCAGATGAGGATGTGGTTTTTTGATGCTTAATGTTTTTGTGTTGATGTGTGATCAAGGTAAGATGAAAGGCTGTGACTTTGTAATGGTGACCTCCGGAGAGTGCTAGCCCAATACTATGTCAGCCTTGATTCATCTGAGTATATAATTTTAGACGTACATCTTTCACCAATTGTAGATTATTATCAGAAGAATGTGATTCCATGTTATGTATTGTTGATTGCATTTCAGAAAAAAAAATGCAGTCTGAAGGGTGTCATCAAAAGATGGAATTGCTGCAATCTGCTCCCACCAGGATGCCATTAATAAATGTTTCCTTTATGGCGCGCCTTTTCTATTTCCCTTCCTTTTTTTCTCCTCTTCAGGCACTTTTCTTCCTTCAGATGACATCAAGAAACATGCATAATTGGCATCCATCGCCTTCCCATAGGCTTCATTCATGTTTTACTTACTGATGGGCTCCTTAATTGATACATATGGCCGTCCTGGTGATTGAACTTTTAGAAATGGAATTGGCATTGTGGCAGATGAGTATATATGCTTCATGTGGAGCAGATCATTTGAAAGAAGAAACACCAAATAAGAATACGCGTTAGAAGTGATAATCACACAGAAAAACATTATCACAGAAATGCAAAAACAAGTCTCATCAAAAACTGTGATTACATCTAAAAGGAGATATATGCACTGCCTTTTTCTGCGTCTGCTTACTCTAATGATGTCTGTTTTTTCACACCTTATCATTGCTCTTGCATACGTCCTGCCATTATGACTGATTGCAGGGCCAAAGAAAAGAGGAAATCAGAACAACATCTCATCTGCTCTGTTTTTCGCTCAGCTACCTTATTTCTTTGCCTGTTTTCTGCTGGCGTACTGCAAAGCATACATGTGACTCTATGCAGATTTGGAAAATAATGGCACTATAAGATGCAGGTTCTGTCAGGTTGTGTTGGATTCATGCCATCTTTTATGGAACATGTCCTGAAAATCCCATAAGTTAAGTGCATTCTGTTGCAGCACCATATAATCTCATACTGTGGTATGAAAGTGTTCCATTCTGAATAACTTTGGCTATTGTTGAGCAAATTATCTTAAAAAAAAAAAAAACTCTTTGAGATGAAAGCTTGGCGATACAGTGTATTTGTAACAACTCTGTTGCTGTTTAATAATAACAGATTTTACATAAAAGTTGCTAGAGAAGTAAGCTATTACCATTACTAATTTTTAAGTGATTCATTGTGCAAATAATTACAACTATTGGTGTTATTTATTATTGCCTAGAGGTAACTTTAAGACTCAGTGTTTTAAGACCTATGAAAACAATACTATTAATTTAACTGTGAAATTTCTAATGTCTTTATGAAAAATCATTCTAATTAATCATTATTGGCAGTGGTCAGACACCCTCTTTAGATAAAAAATGTTTTTTTGGAAAGAAAAAAATGACAGAAACAATTCTTAAGTTGCACTGTGCAACCACTGTGCTGTTCACTGTCTATAAATTAATAACATGAAGGATAGGCATCACAAGCTGAGGCGTCAACTTATATTATACCATATTGTTTGAGTTTTTGTTGTCTATCTATCTATCTATCTATCTATCTATCTATCTATCTATCTATCTAGCTATCTAGCTATCTATCTATCTATCTATCTATCTAGCTATCTAGCTATCTATCTATCTATCTTGCCGTCCCCA
>VUQH01014267.1:1586-54654 GCA_015106775.1 Etroplus canarensis
CAATAAGTAAGTGCATGCAGGAAACCATGACATCAGTGACAAAAGAGCTCATCCAGCTAATAATCCATCAAAATTCACAGGTTATTTTAATGTGTGAAGTACCGAAAAAAAGTGATACATTTTCTAATCACTGATTGGCTGTATTCATATCCAGAACAAATGTATCTTGTTTGGCACCAGATGACGGTGTTATGTGTATTTGTCTTTTTCTGCCCTGTGCTCCAAATATAATAAGTTACAATAAAAAATAATAATACTATAAGGTATGCTGTAAGGTTCGTTTGTATGTATACATATGGACATACAGGTTTACATTTTGCAGCCAGTCATGGACTTGTCAGCTACTGACAATATAAAAGTCATCTTTCCTGTGTGAACCATGATCGTGTTTGACATGTATGGGCTAACACATAGAAGGGTTGAAGGCATGAAAAACATTGTTTCCTTACGTTTTCTTTTATACAACAAAACCTAGTCACTCTTAGCACTCCTATATTTCCATCTGCTGCATGCAGCAAAGACAGACGACTCATGTCCCACTTAATTGACACAAGACACACAGACTGTTTTTCCTCAGGTGGTTATGAATTTAATTTGCATCACAAAATTAAATTTCCTGTGGAGGCAAGGTTAATGCACCTGCACATTAACCTGTTTTTGTGCACTTGAGAGTCAATGGGCATTTGCACTACACTGCATGCACACAAATCATATAACAAAACCAAACCACATAGATATTGCAGAAGAAAATTACTAATCACATTTAAAATATCAAGGCACAAACAAATACACAGCCCCCCCAAGTATTAAGAAACAAACTCTTCCTTCCACTACTGTTTACACAGTGGCTATGACAAACCCCTTATTATTAATTTTACTCAATGTTCAGGAAACTCCCACACAGAGTTAAGCATTTGAATACTTGGCATTTTAAAGAAGTCTTGAGGTGACCGATAATTTAAACAGAGAGCACCAGCTCTTTTTTCAGTACAGTAATCTATGTTAACTTCACATTGTTTGTATTTTATGTCTGCCATTTGGTGGCATGGGTTGAATAAATAATGAATGATAAGACAGAAAAATAGATTTGATTTGATTAAGCATTGTAAAACAACAAGCACATGAAAAGTTAACATCAATAGCCTTCAAAAATGAATTTTTAATGTGGTTTGATTCCAAAAAACCATTAAATATATCTTAAACCTCTAACATGATGTCAAACAAACTAGTGTGATATTGTGTCTGCAGTCAATAATTTCAGACTAAAACACAAGGTCACATAAGTATCAGTTAAGAACCATTAAATTAATCCTGAGAACTCCTGGGGCAATGGATAAATTATCTGTGGTAAAATATGGTGTAAATCCAGGAGAGTGTCCTACTGAAATTATATTCAAATGTGATGGAAAACTACACAACCCAGTCTTCACTCAATTATGCTAAGAATGTGCAAATCCAAGGACATTTGAGCTGTGAAAATTGTTTACTGTTGAATCCTTTGAAATGTGTGCTGAGTATGGAATAGTGTGGCCTGTGGCTGAACGGTTGTTGGACTCGATTAGAAAAAGATTTAAACAGAGGTTTCTTTTAGCTTGAACCTTCAACTTTGCATTTTCTTATTGGGTAGTCCAAAAAAATCAAGGAACACCTAAAGCCAATGCAAAAATGTTTACAAATATGAATGCAAACAAACTGCAAATTAAGTTATGTAACAACAAAGTGGAAGTGTGAAATTATTCCCTTGCAGTCTCAAGACGATGCGTGAACATGAGAATATATATTACAGTGAAATAATGCTTTGATTGCTTTACCTTGTTCCAGTTCACCCTCTTCATCACTGTTTCAGGTTTGTAGACCTTCTTGGGCTCCAGTCCATAAGGCAGCTTGATGACAGGCAACGCAGGAGCACTTGGTGGGCCCCCAAAGGGGGGTGGAGGTGGTGGGGGTCCACAACCAGGAGGTGGCGGGGGAGGTGGCGGTCCACCACCTGGTGGTGGTGGAGGAGGCGGAGGCCCTGGTGGAAGGGAAGCATGGCCAGGGAGAGGAGGAGGAGGTGGAGGAGGTGGAGGACAGCCACCAGGTGGGGGAGGAGGAGGTGGTGGAGGGGGTGGACCTGTTGCGCTTCCTGGTACTGATGGTGGTGCTCCAGTTGCCGCAGGGCCTGCAGCAATCTGCAAATACAGAACAGAAATGTGAATGGTGGCTCACATATTAATCTGAATTCCGTTTAGTTTGTCTGAATCCTGAATCTGATCAATCTGAATACACAAAGCCCAAACAGGCAATAAAGAGGTCTTTTTCGTCCTGTGGGTACAAATTGCCAATGTTACCTTTAGTAATAAGTCTGCTTTACCAACTCAGCCAGATCTACTTCAGTTTACTGAAGGCATCCCTTTGATTTCCTTTTGACTTGCTATTTGCTTTGATTGTGGGCGGACAGTATAGTGTGTGTGTGTGTGTGTGTACGCGCGCGCGAGCACGCGTTAATAACAGTCAACCACTGCCGCGTTATCTGTCCAGCTTTACAGGGTTAAGTGGGAACAAATTCAGAGCACAGTCAAAGATCTTGTATTTACTGGTTCCTTGAATTTTCTAAGCAAGGGGATCTCGTTTAACAAGCATGTCTCTGGAAACGGTTGCTAAGTTGACTTTACTATCAGCCCTGTAAGCAGCAAGATTGATACAATATTTTTCCTCTACTTTTTTATCATTATTTTCATGTATGTGACTGAGTCCTTGAAGAGCTCTCCCTATATGCAGTACATTCAAAGATTTTGAAGGCCCTTTTAGAATTTCAAGATTTTTTAATGTTTCTGATTACTCGTTAGAAGTTAGTAATAATTTGTTAGTTGTTAGTAATAGTTCAGTACCAAAGTAACAACATTTTTCTGGAGCCTTGTAAATTCTTTTAAAATGAAAAATATAAATAATTTCTTTGCAGTATTCAAACTCTTCACTTAGAACTTGGTTGGCAGCAATAAGAACCTTAAGTCTTACTGCTTCCACCCTTCAAGCTTCACACATTCTTCTTTTGGAATTTTCTCCTTTTCTTTATGACAATATTGCTCAAGCACAACTAGGCTGGATGGGAAGCGTCAGAGCATGAGCTATCATCACTTTGGAGATCCACTGTAAGCTAAAGGGGCACTCCAACCAGAACATGCAGCAGGTGAAGAACCACTCTGTGTGCTGCTACGCCAATCTGACCAGGGCTACATAGCAGAATAAAAACTAATATCACCAGCTGCAGACCAAGATGATGGAGTTGGAGTCTGTCCACACACTGAAAAGTATGTATTACTTAATAATTAATTTCAGCAACCATGGGTGAGCACCCTTGCACATACACACTCCTTCACATGAATGTGCATATGCTACCACTGCAAAGACACTGTAATTCTATGGGAAACATTGCAGGTTTGTAGGCCTACCCTGATCAAATTGTGGCATAGGTTCTCAGAGGTGAACTTCAGAGACAAAATGAAGATACACTTGTCTACATGCTTACAACTTGCTTAAAAAAAGTTCAATCAATTTCATTATGACGTTTTTTGGTTTTCCTTATTTTTAAATGTGTCACATGACAACTCTTTATTGGACTAAACAAATAAATTAATTAATACAGTGAAATTTTGCTAAGAGCTTAGCATGTGTTTCCCACTAAAGATGCAGATCATATTTACAGTTGTAAACATAAATTATCAGATTCACATAATTTCAGGACAATAATACAGTTCTAACAAAATTACTGATACTATACACACTACACAGACAACAGTACTTGGTCACCTGCATATTACACCTATAGGAGCTCCCAGGACATCCCATTCTGAATCCACAGGCAATGATATGGAGTTTGTTCCCCTTTGCAGCTATGAAAGGTTTCACGCTTCTGGGAAGGCTTTCAAAAAAAACATGAGAGCATATCTTGAGGGAATTTTTGCCTATTCATCCAGAAAAGTGTGGTCTTTTTTGAGGTAAGACACATGCTGGACAAGAGGGCTGTTCTATGTTCCTCTCAAAGGTGATTGATGGGGTTGAGGTCAGGCCCCTGTGTGGACAAGTCAAGTTCCTCCATGCCACTCTTATCGAATCATGACTTTATGGACCTTGCTTTGTACACTGGCGCACAGTCTTACTGGAACAGAAAGGGGCCTTCCCCAAGCTGTTCACTTAGAAGCAAAGAATTGTTCAAAATTTCTTGGAAGGTAAAACATAATTGCTTCCCTTCACAGAAACACAAGTGCCCAAGTCAACCCCACAGGGGAAAAAACACACAGCATCATCCCTCCTCCTCCAAACTTTACAGTTGGCACAGTGCGGTCAGGTATGTAATGTTCTCCTGGCATTTGCCAAACCCAGACTAATCCATCAGAATGCCAGATAGAGAAGTGTGATTTGTCACTCCATAAAACATGTTTCTACTGCTTCAAGAGTTCAGTGGTAGAGTGCTTTACACTACTCCATCCAGCATTTGGTATTGTGCTTGATGATGCAAAGCTTGCTTGCAACCGCTCAGCCAAGGAAACCCATGCAATGAATCTCCTGGCAGACAGTTTTTATGCTGATGTTAATGTTAGTTTGGAATTCAATAGTTATTGAGTCCGCAGAGTGCTGGTGACTTTTACACACTGTGCATTAGCATTTGATGACCCCACTCTGGTCAGCAACTTCATGGCTGTGGTTCGAAAATCACTCCACTTTGCAATAACAAACATTTACAGTCTATCGTGGAATGTCTAGGAGAGGAGAATTTCACCAACTAACATACTGCAACAATGACATCCTATTATTGTACCAATTGTACCATTACTGTAGTACTGTACTCAAACTCAGTGAGCTCTTTAAAATGCTTAATTTTTTCACAAAAATTTGTAAAGGCAGACAGTATGGCTAAGTGCTTCATTTTATATACCTGAGGCAATGGGACTGAACAAAATACCCAAATGCAATAATTAAGAGGTGTGGCCCAATACATTTGTGCATATAGTTTTTGTGGGTTGGTTTACTGATTTTGTTAATCTTCATGAATATGTATATAAATATTAAGAAGTCTGGAGGAAAACTAAGTATCTATTACTTTAATTTAAAAGAATGCTGTTTTCTAGTCAAATGTTCATTCTTAGTCATGACAATGGCAGACTACTAAACATCAGATAGGAATGTAATTATGAAAGACTGATAAGAGAAAGTCTTTCACTCCTTTGACACCATCACACATACCAAAAACACAGGTAGATCGTAATAGTCAACACTGATATCAATTGATTTTTTTTCCAGAAAAAAATAAGTTATGCAAATACTGCAAGTACACTCTAGCTCTGACATGGATTGATTTTCAGAGCTGATTAGATGCCAGCCCTTACCAAATAGGATTTCCACTGGCACTTTTCATTTCCAAAACCAATTCCACACTATTTAAATTTTCCGTATTCACTTGATTGTGTGCTTAAAATGCAATTGGCTTCATATTTAAAGACATTACATATTGTTTCATTACATAATAGCATTGGTGGATTGTTTATTATAGACAGAATTAAAAAGGTGTTCTGCATGGAGTTTTTTACACAAATTGCCCAGAGCCCCTCAGTAAAAATGCACATCCAATGATTACATGTCTGTCAATCTCAAGCCCTCTGTGGCCCGTTTTCTCTTTTAAGATTAATATGAGAGAATGGAAGCAAATTAGCTGCTAAATTAGACTGCAGTTGTTTCCATACTGAGGGGCCCTCTGAGTATCTATCTCTCTATCCACCTCTCTGATCTACCATATAATAATAAGCCCACTGTTCCATGGAACTCTTGGGAGCACACACCATTGCCAGTGGCATATTCTTTCTCAAATATGAAAACAAACATTCTTAAAAAGTTGGACAGTGTATAAAAGCTTATGCATTCTTACCTTAAATCAAATAAGATTATATTTCTATTGCACATATCCATGCATAAATTTCCATTTCTGTTGCATGCAAAGCATATAAAATATGCAAGCCCACAGTATATATCTGAACTAGTAAACACAGGTTCATAGTATAAGTAGAAAAGCAATGATTACATACATAAATAGATCCCAATCATTTTTAGTACATATTTGTACAGTATTTGGCAATATGTTAAAAAGAAATTTAGCTTTCTGGAATGTGATTTTTTTATTGATGTTACTTTACCAGGGCCCATCTGGAGGACTTTGTAAAGTAGACAAGCAATCTAATACAAAATCTAACCCATCCAAATGGTTTCATACTCTTCTGAAGTCAATGGGGAGGTCAGAGTGACAGGTAATTAAGTGTGAATGCCATGTGATTAAATCTTTGCCCAATCTCATCCCTGATAGAGAAATTCAATCACAAGTGTTTACTTATGGAAATTACATTAAATGAGCAGGCAATGTGTGTGGTTGAAAACAACTGTGGAGATTTTCAACTTTAAACTGATATGTTCTTTCTCTTTCTCTCTCACATACGCATATATCCTACACCTTGTATACACAGGAGCTTTTATGACATCCCATTCTAAATCCATAGGCATTCATATGAAGTTCCCCACTTCTCATCTATAGCAGCTTCCATTCTTATGGGAAGGCTTTCGATAAGATTTTAAAGTGGGTCTGTGTATTCATTCAGCTGAGCATTTGTGAGGTCAGAGAATGATATTAAACAAAACACCCTGGCTTGGGCTCTTCATTGTAGTTCATCCCAAAGATGTTTGATGGGGCTGAGGTCGGGGCTCTATGTGGACCAATAAAGTTTTTCCACACCAAACTCATCCAATCATGCCATTAAGATTTCCCTTCACCAGAACTAAGGGGCTTTACATTTGGCACAATGTATTCAGGCAGGTAACGTTCTCCTAGCAATTGCCAACTTTACATAGTTACATTTTGCAATAATGCCACTTGCAGTTGATTGTGGGATACCCAGGAGGGAAGAAATTCCATGACCTGAGATGTTGCAAGGGTGACAAAGCTCAAATGTAATGAACTCTTTAAGATGACCCATTCTCTCACAAATGTTTGTAAAGGCAGACTGTGGCAATGGCAATTCAATGATTAAGAATTGTGACCCAGTCCTACTCTTTCTCTCTCTCTCTCTCTCTCTCTCTCTCTCTCTTTCTCTCTCAAATAACATCTTAAAGCATAGCGTCTTTGCAGATTAGCAATCTCAAAAGAGACAGTATTCCCACATCCCACCATGCATGTGATTAATGTACAACTCGTAAATGTATTTTTGTGTTAAGCTTACAAAGTTTACAAAAGATGCTTCAAAATGTAATGTGTGATATAAAAAACAGGGAAAACATGCAAAGAGAACAGGAGGGGGACAAAAGATCAGTCCAATAATTAATTTAAAGCACCACAAACCAGTTACATTAAAATACAATTTAATTTGTGTTTCATTGAATCTGAGATTATGTCAAGGGCCGCGCATGCAAAGAGGTCACCCACCTTGGCTTCAGATTCCCTGATGAGTCTCTGAGCCTCTTTGAGCTTGTCTTTTTCAATAGTTAACTGTACAGATACAACACACGCACACGCACACGCACACACACACACACACACATGCACACACACAAACACGCACCACAGATACACACCATGGGAACACATACATCACAAGAGGCACAGGGGGCAACAAAGAGGTACAAATGGGGATGGGTTAGATTGACAGAGAAGAGGAACACTAGTACAATAGAACAGGTACAGTACACACGCCAAACACAATCAGGCCAGAAAAGATGTGAGCAAAGAGGACGTCTTTTACACGGTTAATGACAATGGTAGTACAGTGTAATATTACCATTTTGTCTGAATCAGCCATTTGATGTGCAAAAGGGAGAGTGGAGTATACTGCACTTTTGCACCGAAAACAACATCTAATCTTTCTTCAAAAGAACATCGGTGTAGAGCAATGACTGCATGAAAGGAACAAGGCACAGCATCACTGACAGTTGGTGTACCTTCAAAAACCTAATTCCATTTCAATTTTTTCTCATTCTGGCATCACAAAATATATTTCAACTCAACACTCTTAGATGTGTGATGGGCATTGATTTCACTGTGCAGTCTTTGTTTTAGAAATGTACCCATTTTGCTTTGATATTTCACTCCGGGTAACTTTGCCAAAAGAAAGAAGATAGTATTACATTCCAAAGCCACTGAAATGTCATGTTTTTATGGAGTTATTCCTACAGAAAAACCCTACAATGAATTGCAGAATTAAATATTTAATGCTCATAATGGAAGAGGAGATGGAAACTTTTAGCTTGGTGGCTTAAAAAGAATTTTTATTTTGCAAGAATTTTATAAAATACTATTGAAGAATAATATTTAACGCAAAGAAAAGTGCTATTTTATACATCATCCTTGAGGATTACATTTCCAGCAGGTACAGTTTGCCCTGCTTTCTAAGATGACCAGTATTTTATAATAGGAGCATGAGTAAGAGTATAAGGATACCTATATGACACATTTGAATACACTGGATTTTATTGTGTATTTTGACTGAACACCTGAAGTAACCATATCTCACAATACAAAAAACCACATGATAGTGCTTTTGTGTTGTGACTTCTGCTGGCATTGTCAGTTGAGAAAAAATTCTATATTCAGCCAAGGTAGAAGGCAGCTTGGCAGTAAATGCAGAAAACGTGGTCTACAACACCTCCAGTTTCTCTTGGGGCCATACTGGGTGAGCTACAAGATCCCTAGGTTGTTAAAACCTATTAATGGGATGGCACAGAGTTTTGCAGTCTACCACTGCAATGCTACATTATTCATCACATCTAGAGCCAATTCAGTGAATAGCTTCCCTTTTTGCCTTGAATGATTGCAAGCAAAGGTTTGGGGAAGAGTGGACGAGTTAGGCTTTGTTGTGATTTTGAAGTCCTTTTTCTAATGTTTACAAGCAGAATCTCCACTCAACTCAATTGGGAGATAATCAAACAGACACATCAAACAGGCTGCTTGTTACAATGCCAAAGTTTATGAAGGAAGACTCTCATTAAATGTGCTGGTTCACAAACAAGGTGAAGAGAAACAACTCAGGCATGGATGTGTTTCAATATCTGACAAGAATTCAGTGTAGGAGATGAAAGGTTAGCATTAGCTCCCACTTCGTTCATATTCAGAAAAACGGCAGTAATCGCATAGCTGCTTTGATAGGCAAACTGAATGCGTATCCTCACACCGATTTAAAGGTCTACACGCTCACAGTTAATGACTTTTCTGCAGTACTAGCATCATGTCAAACATGGAAGAGAAAAAATGCTCTTAAAGCCTAGTCTTCCTGAAGTAACAGAATCTCAGCTGTCTGAGAGGATTACACTGTTGTTTGACACTGTTGTTTGAGTTCTTACCATAGAACCAGCATATTTTAGAAGATTTATAAAAAAGTATAGCGAGGGTAGTCTTGTGAAAATACTGTACGTTATATACTATAGTTATGTTGAATGGGGAATATTTTAAAGTTTTTACAGGCACACTCATGTAATTTTTCCCAAACAAATTACATGTTTCCCTGCTGAGGTTAATGTCTCTGCAACTCTCCAGTAGTAGCTGCTCTTTGAAGGAGCATTCAGACAAACAGAGAAAGAGAGGGTTTGACTCTCCAGGGCTCCTCTGGTCTATACTATGTGTTAATGCACCATAGTCAGTCAGTCTTCAAAAGACCCAGGCCTGCTACGGGAAGGTGAGGGAAAGGTGTGTTATAGCACAGAAAACACAGTGTTAAAAGCTCCAGCAAGGGAATAAGGGCAGGCAAAGGTAACACAATCTGATTCAAAAAAGACAGAAAAAGGCCAAGCAGGGGAGATTATAGATTGATTAAAATGGGCGCGTGGTACTTAGGAAAAGGGTGACTGATAAAGCAGTTCGGGTAGAATGACAAGTCTTGAATGACCAAACCTTTGAACACAGAGCAAGGATTTATAGTTAGACTATAGATTTATAGTTTGGGACAAAAATGCATTTTTTCTTTCTTTTTGTCAGTTTTCTTCTGTATCCACCACAGTGGATTTTAAATCAGAAAGTGAAAATATTGAAGTACAGACTTTCAGGTTTAATTCAAGGACTTTGAAAAAAGAATTACATTTGACTCTGTAGGAATCGTTATACATAGGCCCCATTTTTCAGAGTCTCAAAAGTAATGGGACATACTAATCTAGTTGTAAAAGGGTTGTTGTTAATATTTCAATGAAAATAATTTGCGGTCAGCAACTGCCTGAAATCTGGAACCAATCAACATCACCAAATGCTGTGTTTCCTCCCTTGAGATGCTCTGCCAGGCCTGTCAGTTGCTGCTCGTTTGTGGGTCTCTCTGCCTTCATTTTTGCCTTCAAAAAATAAAAGCATGCTCTGTTGGGTTGAGGTCATTCCTTTGCCTTGAGAAACTCTTCGGTTGTTTTTGCAGTATACTTTGAGTCATTCTCCATTTACACTGTAAAGTGCTATCTGATTAGCATTTGTCTAAATCTAAACCAAGACTAAAGCCCTGTACACTTCAGAAGTCACCCCACGACTTTTACCAGCTGTCACATCATCAATAAACACTAGTGACTCTGTTGCACTGGCAGTCATACACATCCATTGCATTTCATTACCTCCATCATGTTTGACAAATGATGTAGTACACTTCCAATCATGAACTTTTCTTTTCCCTTCATTATGGTTCAAGTTCATCTATATGTCATATGTCCAAATATTTTTCCCAGGACTGCACAGGCTCCTTTAATTTTTTCGGGCAAAATCTAATCTGGTCTTCCTGTTCTTGAACATAACCAGTGGAGTACACCTTGTTGTAAACCCTCCATATTGTAGACTTTGACAGTGATAAACCTACCTCCTTGAGTATTCTTGACTTGAATAGAAGTTGTGAAGGAAAGAATTTTATGATCTTCCACTTTACTTGTCTTCCCTTGTGTTCCAGGCCTTTTGGTGTCGCTGAGCTGGCCAGTGCATTCCCTTTTTTTAAGAATGTTCCAGATTGTTGTTTTGGCTACTGCTAAAGCTTTTGCTATCTCTTTTATTTATTTGGTTTATTTTGGTCTTTATGCCTAGTAATGGCCTCCTTCGCTTGCAATGACATCTCCTTGGACCTCATATTAAGAGTTTCAGTGAAAGCTACCAAATGCGAGTCTGGCACTTGAAATCAACTACAGATCTTTTATCTTTTTAGTTTGGCTTGGAATATTGAGGGAACAGACCTCACCTGGGCCTGTCCCATTACTTCTGAGCCTCTGAAAATGGGGCACTATGTATAAAAAAGTCTGTAATTCCTAAACAGTTAATACAATTGCTTTGAATTAAACTCAGAAGTCTGTACTTCAATCAAGTTTTGACTTTCATTAAAATCTATTGTGTACAAAAACAAAGTTACCAAAAAATGTTTCATTATCCCAAAATTTATAGCTCTGTATATAAACGCAAAATGGAGACACAGGCATTCCACATTTAATGCAGGAGTCATGCTGATAGTTGTCCTTTCATATCAATGTGTCTTTCGGCTCTTAAGGTAAATAACTTTTTTGGTCATATTTTCAGTAAATTCTAAAGTCTGTGGGTGTTTGCTGCAGAATGACTCGTATGATATGTTCTAAACTTACACACCTTTATGCACTCCTAAATATCTATCAAACTGTTAGATGTAATGCATTGATACAGCACTTGCTATAGCTCACTCTGACACCTCAGAGGATACAAATGCAGGTAAGAAGTGTGACACACCCTGCATGCATATGAGGTGTAGAAGTGAGACCTACACATAAATTAAATCCATGGAGAAAGCCACAGTGTTACTTTGGCCACGATAGCAGCTAAAGTTCTTTCTACATAGCAGCATTTATTGAGGACTGATGTAAGTATGTTAGAGCTGTGAAAGAGATTCTTGAATCATATATGCACACATATACAGGTGCGGTTTATCATATGTTAAGTGCCAACATAAGCAACAAGATCTGAATGTTTGAAAGAAAAAGCAATCTCTGATATGGATGTGGCTATACCATCTTTCAATGCTGGTTTATATTAAATTCCCTAAGCAGGGAGGCAAACTGCCTTTTTGTCCCAAGGTAGTACTAAAGTGTTTGAAATTGGGTTAAGGGGGAAATAGCAGTCATTTTCTGTACTCAAAATGGAGGGTTTTGCCTGGGAAGAAATGATGTGGAGGCCAAGAAAAGAAATGCAATCCATCTCTGTGATGATAGAATTTCATAGGAAAAGCTTCAATAGAGCAATCCGTCCATATAAAGAGATACAGCTTAAGAAGGAGATTGACCCTTTATTAAATCAAATGTTCTTGCATGGATGATAACTCCCTCTTACAGTAGGTTCACATCTGTAAGTGGGGTTGAAAGGTATCTAGACAAAATCAAAACTTTTACCAGAGGCGCCATTACTTTTCTGTGCTATGATTTTCGGACAAACATATTTATTCGAAGATTGTTGGACTTTTATTTTAAAACAGAAAGATGTACTTTTGGACTTTAGAACTTGGCCTATCTTCATTGTCCTGTTTTTTTGGGGGGAAACACACGATATAAAGATCTCTGGGGAATGAAACATTGTTCTGTAAAGTTAAAGGATTTCTTCACAGATTTACCTGGGACTCCAGGGCTTGGATCTTCTCTTCTAACTCTTTGATCCTCTCTTCCTTCTTTTGAGATTCGGCCTGGGCCTCCTGCCGTGCACTGAACTCCTCATCAAACTGAAATAACAACATAACAAGAAATACTAAGACGTCTATGTGCAGAACACATATACAGAGATGTAAACATACACACACAGAGGTTGGTGAACAGCAGGATGTCTCCAGAGAATGGCCACAGGGCAAGTCAAATGACTCCAAAATATACCATCGTACACTCTCTGGACGATTTCTATTCATAGTTCCCATGGCCCTAGAGCCATGTTGTCCGTTGTCTTTGTTTCAGCCTGGCGTTCATGTATGTTGATGGTTTTAACCTTTGCAGAAACCAAGCCATGTCGCTTCAATGATCTCACTACCCCAGTAGGGTGCACAGTAGGATGGTGGGACAGGATTCTTAAGGAAATAACATTCCTAGAACCCCCGCCCCCCCGGTGTTGTCAGCCTGCAATAATGTTTCTCCATAAAATGCAGTTTAATAATGAAAACAGCATGTATGCATTCACCTGCTGTATTTTCATCAATATCTCTGATATTGATGAAAATACAACTCATCAATCAAGCAAGTAATTGAATTACAATACAACAAATCCAAAATAAAAAGGACAGGCCCATAAAGAATCAGCTTAAAATGCAGAACTGCAGCATCAGAGTCTGCATATAACTTAACTCTGCTCCAGCACTGTGCACAAATAAGTATACATCAGAACATCAGCATTGATTCTTGTAATGCTGATACGGATCATGTACCGTCACAGCCAGGTATTGATCAGGGCATGGAAAATCAATAGCTTGTCTGGGAGCTCTGAGGAAGAAAAAACTTTCCTGATGGGAGCTGGCCAACCAAGTGGGCTGCTGGAGTGATTAATGCCTCACCTTTTTGGAGAACTCTGTTGCCTTCTGCTCACTCTCTTCAACTTTGGCTTTATCTACACACTGATCTGCAAGACAAGAGAGCCACAGTCAAAAAATACTTCAATGGCATCTTTGGGAGCAGTGTATCATATAAGCAACTAATTTGAGATTTTTCAATTAGACCTGCATCTTGCTTTAAAGTATGTAAGTGATAGGGATTTTTTTCCCAGTAAAAATGTTAGGTCTGAGAGATGTTTACTGGTTAAGTCTATGACCCTCTGTCCTCAAATTGAGACATTACATTTGGCTTTTCTGCACCTTATACTTCATTCTGGTCAACACAGACCTGTTGCATCCCAGGAATCTCAAACAAGAGCTTAAGTTTCAGAGGGCTGAACTCATCATATAGCATTCAGTCATTTAAAAAAGAAATTGCACACTGTTCTGTGGTTTCACATTTTTAAAAAATCATCTAGTCCTTACCAGGTTCTAAATGTATTCTCAAGTGTAAACCAACACACAAACAGATTCCACCGTGTTCTTATTAATAAAAAGCTAAAGTCACAACTATTTAATTTATCCCATATTTGGGAAATCCTTTTGTTACAGCAGGTGAAATGCATACATGGCATTATTGACATTTAACAAAAAAGAAGGCAAAATAGAAAAGCCATGTGTGAGAAATTAAGCACACCCCATGAGTCAATAGTTTGTAGAACCTTTAGCAGCAATAATTTGAATGAATAATTTTTTGTGTAACTTTATCAGTCACATCAGTGTGAAGCAGTTTCTTTCCTACCTGTGGCCATCAAACTATATAACTCCTCACTGTGACCCACTGACATTTTCATTTTGTAAATATTTTGTAAATGTTCATACTGTACATACTACATATTGTATAGTGTTTAACTTTCTTTTATGCTACATATGGCAATTCAAACAGACAGGTTTATTTTTTTTTAATTTTTATCATATCCCCCCCCCCCCGAGATTAATAAAGTGCTCTGATTCCGATTCTGATTTTGGCTCGCATTTTTCATTGAGGATTGCAGGCACTTGTTTATGCACAGCTTTCCTGCCACAGCATTTCATTTGGGTTGAGTTCTATACTTTGACTGGGCCATTGCATAACCTTGATTATTTTCCTTTTCAGACATTCTGTTGTATATCTGCTGGTGTGCTTGGGATCATTGTCCTGTTGCATGACTCAATTTCATCCAAACTCAAGCTGTCAGATGGATGGCCTCACATTCGACTCTAGAATACTTTGCTATAAAGAAGAGTTCATGGTTGGCTCAATGACTGCAAGGTGCCCAGGTCCTGTAGCTGCAATAAAAGTCCAAATCTCATCCCTCTAGCTCTGTGTTTAACAGTTAACACAAGTTGTTTGTGCCGATATGATGTGTTTGCTTTTTGTTAAATGTGGTGCTGTGCATTTTGGCCAAACATCTCCACTTTGGTCTCATCTGTCAAAGGACACTGTTCCAGAAGTCTTGTGTTTTTATTTGTTTTTTAGATGCAACATTGAAAACTTAGGCTATCCTGCTGTTTTCTTTTAAGAGAGACGGTGCCTTCTCCTGGCAACCCTTCAAAACAAGGTGTCCTTGTTGAGTGCTTTTCTAATTGTACTGTCATGAACTTTAACATTTAACATGCTAACTGAGGTCTGCAGAGTTTGAGATGTAGCTCTTTGGTTTTTGCAATTTCTCCAAGCACTGCACAGTGTGACCTTGGGGTGAATTTGCTAGGACGCCTACTCCTGGAAAGACTGGCAACTGTCTTGAATGCTTACCACTTGTGAATAATCATTCTCACTGCTGAATAGTGCACTTTAAATTGTTTGGACATTGCCTTATAACCCTTCCCAGACTGTAGGCAGCCACAATTGCTTCTTTAAGAGCATAACCAATATCTTTCCTCCTTGGCATTGTGTTAACACACACCTAAATACTCCAGACTAACAAACTGCCAAAACCTCTGCTTTTATGCAGGTGGTCACACTGGCTGATGATCAATTAATTAAGTGCATTTGATTAGCAGCACCTGGTGACTACTTACAGTCGTAATTGCTATGGAGGCTGTAAGGTTTCGCTTAATCTATCACACACTGCTTTTGCATTTTGGCTTGGATTTTGTTAAATACACAGTGTAATATGCCACGTGTTGTTTATCTGAGGATGCATTCACCTAATTTTAAGACCTGCTAAGGGACAAATATTTTTGTAGTCCTATTATGTAAAACCATACAACTGAAAAATAGTCTGCATGCATTCTCACGTGGCTGTAGGTGCCTTTCATCACACTTAAAAATGCCTCATGACATCCCAAGTGAGTCACTGAATTTTGCATTTAAAAATGTTGTCAGTCTATAATTACACAATATTTGAAGTATGTGTACTTTTTCCAGATTTGATCAAGATTATATTAAAATTAAAATTTTAATAATACAATACACATAAACATTCAGCAACTGATGTAACTACTGTCTTTGCGTTAAATATATTCAATAACTTTCTCACATTCAGTCACAACAGGCCGCTTGTGCAAGTCTTGGCTCTTGGATGATTAACAGATGCACTACTCTCTCACCCTCTTCTTCTCTGCACCCTTCCTTCATTAACATAGGTTCACTGTTATAATGGGAACCCAACCTACAAACTCAGAGCTGTTATCTATTGCCAAAGAGTGTGTGTCTTGAGAAAAAAAAAGAAAAATTATTGTATATTGTGATTTTTTATGGCCAAAATTAGAGAAAAAAATATTTTTCTCATTTTTCAATTTATGTGTTCTTCACTTAAAAATTTACAAACACTTACAAATTTACATTTGCCCTGTAGGTAGATTAAGTGAAAATTTTAGGTGTAAATTATTGCTAGCTCACACATTTTTCTTCGTAAAAAAAAATTATTAGAAAATGACAACTTATCGTAAAAGTGAAAAAAAAACACAAAAAGTGGAAAGACACTTCTCATGATCTAAATGAAGATGTGAATTTAACAAATCAAAAAACCAACAGCTTTTTTTGTTCTTTTATAAATCTGCCAATTCGCTGAGAAAAATGAGAGCGAAAAAACTTGTTTAAAACGGCACCAGTTCTCTGTGGATAGGTTTAGAAACTTTTAATGACCCTTTGTTGGCAAGTTACAGAACTGTTAGTGACACAGCTGAGAGAGACAAAGTGGTGTTATTTATTTATTTTCTCTGCTTGAAAAAAATACCCATTAGTAATAGTGTGCAAATAGATGTTTTCTGTGGAATTCTACAAACATGGTTAAAAAAATACCCAAACTGAGAAAAAAATTGTTTACTTGTTTACTTTTTTTCACATTAAATAACTGTATTCAGTTATATAATAATTAGATGACCTTATCTTATGTCAAGTCACTGGAGATGTTAAACAAACAGTCTGGGAGAATGATGAATGCAAAATAACTAACGAAGCACATGATCAAAGAAAAAAATCATCCAAATAATGATTTTAGAAGAGTAGGTTTTTAAGTAAAGGTAACTTTTCATTATAAGGTGAACATTTATAACTGCCAACACATGGTGACATTCCTTAGATGCTTATTCACTGCACCATTGTGCTGCCCTAGGAGTACTTAACAAGTAACAAATTAGGAATCAGTTTTCAAGTTACCAATCAGGTGGGTGAAGTCCACATCCAGTCTTTTACTGTAGCCAAAATCAGGGTCCATCCCACTGCGGTGGAGGACCACCTGCGACACACATTCTTCAATCACCTTGTAGTACTGAGGCCTGAAGGGTCAGGAAGCACAGCAAAACAATGAGACAAGCCACAGAAAGATATGAGCGACACAAACTTTACAAGGCTAATTAACCACAAATTATTCTTTTATCCAAACCAGAGGTCACAAAATGGCATGTCAAAAAGGGTGCCAGTGGACAAAATAGCCATCCTATTAAATTTGATCACCCCTTACATGAAATTAGCAGATTAATGGGTACACAGAACCCAAGTACGTGTTAGTCTTTCCATTTCAAGGTGACTGACAGTAGCTAAGGCGATGTGTGCCCCTTTGCATAATTTGCAATCATCTTTGCCAATTAGAACAACCATAAAAACTGAAATGTAAATCTAATCATTGTAATGTGTGTAATTGAAAGCACAATGAATAGGAAAACATGTCAGCCAGTTAGGAGTGTGACTGAGTGCTTGGTGTTGTCAAGCAGGTTGTATGAATCAGCCTGTGAGTCCAATTCTACCACACAGGTTGGTATGTGACCTTTTCCCTGTAGCATTATCAAGTTTAATTGCAAGTGACATTTAGAAAATACAATGCCAGCTTAAGCTGAGTTCCAAGCCAGGAGATAATTATTTTCTAAGTATGACATTGACCAGAAGTAAATGTTTAAATTGATTAAATATGAAAAAACTGACACTTTATGATATTTGTAAAATTATATTGAAAAAACAATAATGTACCTAAACTATCTTTGGAATAGGTAAGTAATCTAAATTATATACAGTACTGTGCAAGAGTCTGAAGTTACTATTATTCTCTTAATATATTGCTGGAACATGGGAAATAGGTGCAATATAAATGTAAATACCTTACATAAGGCAGTAACAGAGGTTGTACAATTCTAACCAGCTTGAAAGTCAATATTTGGCATAACGGCATTCTTGAACACAGTCTGAACTCTCTTAGACAAGCTTTCTTGTAATTTCTTTAAAAAGTATTCAGAAATACTTCTCCAGTCATGTTGAAGGACATTCCAAAACTCTTCTATGGATATTGGCTGCCTTTTGTTACGTTCTCTGCCAAGATGATCCCACACTGCTTCAGAAATGTTGAGGTTTATTCATCACTCCTTAAGACCTGCTGCCACTGATTTGCAGTCTATTTCTTGTCTAATTTGGTATACCACAGCCTTTTCTTCCTGTTTCCCTTCCTTAAGAAAGGCTTCTTGATAGCCACATTTCCACTGAGACCATTTTGGATGAGGCTTCAACAGTACAGTAGATGGATCATCTAAAGGGTTCGCTGCATCTCTCAGGTCCTGTCAGGTCTCTGCTGGATTGTTTACTATTCCTTAAGAACAAAATTTTCAGATACTGTTTATCTGCTAGATTTTTATGCCTCCCACTTCTTCTTTTTTCTTCCACTTGTCCAGTTTCCTCCAATTTTTTTAAGGACACAGCACACCATGCCAATATATGCCCAGTTTTCAACTAAGAGCTCTTTGGGAATCACCTTGTTGGTACAAAAGTACTATTCTGCGTCTTTCAACCTGTGCTACAAATTATATGTCTTTGTGGCAGGCTGCTCATAACAAAATACCTTAAGATACAATTTAAAATTGGTTCTTTGCTCAGTTGTCTGTTATGTGTAGACAACATTGGTTCATCCCCTGTATGAGGCGGCTTTTTTAATATTTGCATGATGCATAGATCAGTGTTAAGTGGCTTAACAAACAAAAAAAAAGCACTTATCTGAAAATGGCTACGTATAAGGACTGGACTGAAACTGAATGAAAGCGGTCAATATCCAAAGACACTCTTTGAAAGACCTTCAGAAAACCTCGAGAAGTACAGCTCAGGACCAAAAATACAAAGTATTAGTAGTAGGAAAATATTTTTGAAAAAGAAGGGGTGGTTCAACACTTTTGCACTTTTGCACAGTACTGAATTATTGGTATGGATATATGGTTTGCGCCACAGGGCAATCAAAATTAATATAGAATATAGCATTAGCAATGAACAACCTTCTGGTTCGATAATCGTATGAACTTCTTTCATCTCTTTTCGTTATAAAAAAATAGATTTATAGTGGGCACCAAGTAAAAGCTATGGTTCACTGTTAAAAAGCACAACTGCACAGCTGACCACTCCAAATAGGCTTTCAGGGGCAGATAATGCTCCTTTGATTTACATTAATTCTATTCTTAATTTAGAAAATTAGTGTATATTTGCAAACATCCATTTGGTTGTATAATTTTACATCAGAAAGATGACAGTCTCCAGTGGAAAATCTGCAGATAAGCGTATGGCTAATAATGCTGGCCTAATTATAACTTCGTTTTAAGATTCTCAAGATTTTCCAATTGATTTATACTATGAGTAATTCAAAATCAAAGATGCTTAAAAGCTTGAAAATATGTTGCATCTTTGATCCAGATAAAATGCTAAAAGTCTGATCAAAGACTGCCCGCCTGATGCCTGTGTACCAAAACATTACAATAAAAGCGCATTAATGTTACTAAAATAAACATGTATTTCAGTAGACATAACTGAGAACTGTGGTGATTTGTCCAGAAACATAAAAGAAAAGTACTTAATTCAAGTAGGTATCTGAGTAAAAAAAGAACACATGGTAAAGAGTACTTTTTTCTTTATCAAACATTAAATGCAGAGAAGTTTTTTCCAAGGCTTTAACTCTACACAAAAAATCAAAGGCTATGTTCTGACGATACCTTGTGGGTGGACAGACCATATCGTGTTATAAACAGGAATATGAAAAAGCACAAAAATCTGAGCCAAAGCAAATAAGAATAAATCAGCATTTAGGTGCTCTGTTTTGAAAGCATGAAATGCCATACATTAAGCCTGGTGGATTCGCCCACTCATGACTGGAACAAGCGAGTGAAAGCTCACACATCGCCCTGCATGGCTTAAGCACTGTGGCACTTGGCTTACAACTGTCACCAATGTACACCACATTATTATCTCAATAAGCCGCCCTATTTTCCCTTCGTCCTCCATCCTCCGCCACCACTAGGCAGATAGAGGCTGGGTGGAGATAACTAGAGACAGAGAGAATGACCCAGAACTGTCAGACCCCTCCACAGTGGGCAGGGCTGGGCTCCAGAAGCAAGCATATGTCCCCTGCATCGTTCCCCACCTCTTCTTTTACTTTGGCACCTTCATTTCTTTCAGTGATAGCTTGCAGTTCAGCACAGCCCCAGCCACTTGATCCAGCTCTGCTCCACATAGCCAGTGTAATCCCCATATCACCAGGCTCCAAAAGAGCAGATCTGCTCTATATTTACTGGGTGGGTTTGATGTGCTCCCATTCATTAGGCTTGCAGTGAGAGATTAATTATCAAAAATACACCAAAACCCCAGAGGGAAGAAAAACAACTAGTGTTGTGTTAGGAGGAATTACAGTAGACAGAGCAGTTACCCACTATAGACAGTCTTATTATTAGAAGACTAATTATAATATTTAATGAACGCTCATTTAATGTTATTATTTGAAAGCAGAATCAAGAAACCAAGTGTGCTGTTGATTCAAACTAATACAATGGCAAAAACAACTTAATCTCCTGCTTCACGCTGAAAATTATGAGTATAGTTTATTTCTTTAAACGCCACCTATCATAAGACCGTCACTAGCAAATGATTTCAGCTAAAAACAGCATCTACTCACCTCTCACTTTGTTTTAGCTTCATGTTGTGGAAATGCTATAGGTACACTATACAACTTTCATCCAATTGTACACACAACCTTAAAAGCTGGTAACTGTTAAACACACAGTATCTATTGGAAATAGCTGCATACTCTGTAGTACTGCATCTTCCATCATCCAAACTCTATACCAGTGATGTATGGGGAATAAAATACCTCAGTCATAATGCATTTTGGGTGTTAATGCTTGGTTGAGAGATTTTACTTGCATTTGTTATGGAGGCTGGACAAGAAAAAAGATTCAAAAACATATCTGTAAAAAGACCATTTTTAATGAGCACTGGTACCCTTCTTATTCCTGGCTTACATTGTGGACACTGGAGCTGAGGTGGACATAATGATACTTGATGGTTAATGTGAATTCTATTTCTCACTTCCTCTGAATAGCTGAAGAATACATAATTCATAACTCCAGGGGAACAGCAACTTGTCTATGGTAAATTCATCTTCCTCCTCTCATCCTTCCTTCATCTTTGAACTTTCTTTTTTGAGTCTTATTTCTGCAAAAAGGTCTGACATAGCAGTGAAATAATCAGACTCACCCTATTTAGAAGAGTGTAGACCTTCCCAGTTACCGATATATTTTCTCTTTAATGGTAAAGTAAAACGCAGACCCCATAGGTTAAATTGCTTAATAACTAAAAAATAAAACTAGAATTGCTGCCCCTACTAATCAGTTAAGTTGCAGTTTATATCCATATCTGTACAGACTCATATAATGGAGTGAAAACTGAAGAAATGTGGCAACAAAGATTAATGTTAATGATTCAGCCCCCCCACCAAGTGTAAAATATGGTCACATTCTTCTTGCCGGTCACGTTGAGTGGTACCCATAAAATGTTTCCTTATGTTCCACATTATGATGAGAAATTGACCTTGGACCTTTTAAATATAAAATGTCATCACTTCACTACTTTATCCCATTTGACATTAATGTAAAACTCAGAAAACATTAGCACATGAATTTTGAATTACAGCCAAAAAAACAGACTTCTTGACTTTTGCCCAGCAAGTTATAATCATTTGGTCCAAGTGAAGTTTGTCTCAGATGTAAAAAAATTTTGTTCAGTTATTCCTGACACATCACACTGAAAAGAATGAGACCTTTACCTTTGACCATCAATCAAATCAATACTTCCTTGAGTCCAAATGAATGTTTGCATAAACTGAAAGATTATTTATTCATGAGAATGTGACAGAAACCAAAGCCATGGGCTCACAGATGTGGTAAATACATTATTTTATCCCTACTCTGATAATTAATGCTTTTATACTTTGGCATTTAAAATAAAAAAGGTTAGAAAAATGTTATGTTACAGCAAAACCCCACTCCAGCTAATAATCATTCGGAAAACAGATGGTAGCTACAAGCTATCTTCCTGCTTCATAATGTATTTACAGTGCAGTTAATATGCATATAGATTTTCACCTACAGAGGTCTGCAAAGCAGTTAGTGTATGCAAGACACAATGAGGCTCTGTTATATTTTTATCTCTTGTTGTCATCTTTAATTCTACAGTTAATGCAATATTTTTATTAAACCCCTTTAATTAACTGAATGTCTGCAGTTCAATCAAATCTTGACTGTTTGATTTAAAATCTAGCAAGGTGGTGTACAGAAACAAAATTACAAAATGAATGTACCACTATCCAAATACTTATAGACCTAACTGTATAGGGTGCACTGGTATAGATACTTGCTAGTTAATCCTAAGTAACAGACAAATTAAATACAAAAATTTTGCTCACCAAACTATAGAACAGAATTTGTTCTTTGTCAAAAAGTGTAATAAAATGCTATTAAAGGCACCAGCGTCACAAATAGAAAGGTGCAGCTCCTTGACTAGTAGAACGATGTGCCAGGATCGTGCTATCAGTTAAAGCAACCAAGCCCCTAATGTTAATTCTTAAAGTTAAAATGGTAAGATGTTAAAGAAAAGATCCCCTTCTCATACAGTTGTAATGAAGAGGAAAATTAGCTACAGAAATGGAAAACTTTTTCCGTACCAGCCTGTAAACTTGCTCTTTTCTGCAGTTGGGCATTTTGTATGAGCTATTTTATATATCTGCTGCAAAAAAGGCACAAAGCCCAAACGTCACACTTACAGAAAGAACCACAAGGTCATCAGTCAATACAAGCCAGTGGTATGAAAAAATCCCAAACAGAACTTACCTGATGTAATAGTCATTCCTGATGAGCAATAGGTGCTGAAGGATTGACAGGAAGTAGGTCTCTGAGCCAGTGTCTCTAACCATATTGGACAGGAGGTGGTACACTTCATTTATATCGGTACAGGAGTAAGGTTAAGAAAAATAACTTTACCACAGTGCCACATTCTAGTTTATAAAGTTAATGCAGGTAAGGTTAACTTCTTGAAAAAAATACTTTTGGAGTTAATTATTCAGGATCATTCAATTCCTGTAAACACTTTATTACTTCTCATTTTCATTATAACTGTTTATTTTTTCCAGCTTTTCAAATCAGGTTTTCTGACAGGTATCATTGTGCGGAAGCAAACAGAGATGTGATTCCTCTTATCCATCCTCTCTCAAGGGAGCTGAAGGAGTGTAAACAGCTAACTCATGGAGAGCGATCAGCAATGAAGAACGCTCCCTCTGGTATACCCTTCACTCCAGACCTTTCAAGATAGGGGAAATTAATTATAAGAAAAACACACTGGCTTGAATTTTTAAGCCAAGAATGATGGGGATCGGCTCACTCACAGGGCAAAAGTATGGTTGAGCTTCAGGTCCCAGATTGAAATTGACACATACTCAAGAGCAAAAATTCATGTTATTAAATTTGCAAAAGCTATTGATTATGTGTCTTATGTTTGCATTTCCCAGGGGGAAGTAGTGATGGCTTTGACACTGAACACAGATATAAAATCGTACTTTTTATTCATGTGCAAATATCATATACTTTATTCTTTTTTTTTTTGGTTAAGTATTTGTTAGTGATGAAAAAAGCACTAAACATTTGATTAAAAAATACTAACACAAAAACTTTTTAACTTTTATGTTGCAATTAATTCAGAAAACATTCGATTTGTGTTGTTCAAACAGCTCATAGCCTTCTTAAAGTGTAGCTCTAAGAATTAAAGAACTGAGGAAAATGAATGATTTGGAGTCTGTTTAATTTGTTTGCTCGATAAAAGAGGATTTCCCTACGGGCACTTGACTTTTCTGAAAAAGTGCAATAACCCTCTCAGAAATGTGCACACATGCAGAAAACAGTTGACTAAGAAGACTGTGCACTCTTAAGCTTGCAGAGATAAAAACCTGATTGCCATCATAAAATGACACAGAGAGCTTGATTATGTATGTTAAACTATTATAATTAATATCAAAATATGACATATTAAAAAATGACTGCAAAACAGTCAAGTTAAATTTGCAGCATGTTTGCACCATATGTTGTGATATCCCTCTGTTCTGCTTTTGGTAGAGAAAATATAATTTAAATGAATGTGCAGAAAATGATTTGTGATCTTCATGTGGCCGAGCTTACTGCTGTCTATGCAAAACAATCTGTACACACTGCAACTGGAGCAGATCAATTCTTTTAAATACTGTTTGACAGTCCGATTAATTGCTATTAATTTCAACTGTGTCTGTAATTAAACTCTTATCCCATATCAAATTTTTAGAGAAGCATGGATGGGAATACAGGCTCCTCTAAAGTATCATTTTGCCTTCCTTGCATTAGCTGAGTTTGAAGCCTCTGAGAATTACCAGGCCTGAGAGATTCAATTATAGCCTCACCACAGCAGCATTTGAGAGGACATGAGAAAGAGCTCACACTGGGAAAGTATCCAACTAGCTTCATCTATCACTAAACTGCAGACATAAACCTAATGTAAAATGCCAATCTATTCATTGGCACCTCTTCTACGCTCTTTTTCTTACTCTCTGTCTCTCTCTTTACACTATCTCTCCAAATAATGAATAAACATGAGTGGCAGTCAAGTGTGATGTAGGCCAGTCATTGGTGGGGTCAATCAATCACCATTCCACACATCATTAATATTAATTAGGGGCCTGGAGTCACCTCCTCGGCACCTGGACCTGGGCCGGACACAGAGGAGACAAGCCTTTTCAGGTTAATATTCATGAAACCACTGGAAGACACGTATACTGTATTCAGGTAACAGAAGTACTACCTACGTATACATATATGTAGCTGTGTGCATGCAGGGTAGCCTAGGCATTCAGATCATGCACATACCTGACAGATCAATACCACATTGTCCTTGGAAACAAACACTGGACCTTCTCATTTCTGAACCTACTCAAGCACATCATTAATCTAAGGACACTTTTTTCTCTCCATCTGCTCTGCACATACACATACATAATCTCCTCCCCTAACCTACATGTGTCAACAGAAACTGTCACTCACAGTAGCACTTTGTGCCTGTACTAGAACTGTGGGATTTGGTGGAAGAAAAAGGTTGTGGGAATGAACATCTGCATAACAATGTCAGACTCTGGTTTCTCCGCTCACAATGTCAGCTATTCATACATAGCCTTAGAGAAGATTTGTGAATTATTAAAGGGTTCTTGTCTGGGGTGCTTGAAGAAGTTTCCAACTTGGGACTAAAATACATATCACCTTATTAACTTCTACTCTGCATGTTTGGAGTTAAATGGATATCCACAGAGAGCTAGAGGTCAAAATTCACCTTTCTAAATTGGAGCAGAGAAATGAGAACTGACTGTTACTTAAACTAAAAAATATATAATATGTTACCATATAGTACAATATCACTTCACAGAAAAATATTAATTGCCTTCTGTATATTTTAAACGGTAAGAATAGGAAAGAATATAATATCTCTCACTTGAGTCTTAGTAAAGTTAGGCCATTGCTAACAGACAAAAGTCAAAAAGTGAGGTGGGAAGGAAATAGAGAGGAAAAGAGTAAATAAAAAGAAGAGGGGAGAGATTGGAGGTTAAGATGACAGGGTTATTTACCTAGTACACCGGGCCAGAGATGGAGCTGGATAATGTGCTCTAGCTCCTCTAATCCTTCTCTAATGAACAAAGCCACGAGGAGACTTTACTCCATAAAGCTTAACCAAACCCATAATATACACTCATCTCTAACTGCAAGTTCTGCAGAACTTTTCATCTGTATGTTCTCACAGAGGGAAGACAAAAGGATATTCCATCTCAGCACGGATGTCATCCAGGCGGTGGGAGAGTTCAATAGAGTCCTCCTCCTTGTTTTCATTGAACACCCTCAGCTGGATGTCTAGCTCTTCTGTTTCTTTTAGCTCCTAAAGTGAGTTAGAGATATAGTAAATAATTTAGAATGTGTTACAAGTTCTACCAAAGGTCATCTTCTTCTGCAGTTTATAATGAACAGTCACAGTAGCACATCAAGGTTTGTGACAATTTACTACTCCTGATACTGTACTGTTAAACTTTGACAGACTTATGTATATATTTTACAGATAAATTCATCTAAAGAAAAAACATATCACCAAAATTTAGTTTCCCTTTTCCAGGTGTACAGAAAACCGGGGACTAAGATGCTGTGAATTCTCTCACTAACTATTCCAGACAGTACCAATTCCTGCACACCTGTTCCAGCCACAAGGGGCTACAGAGGTGCTCTTTACAAGTTCTCTATGAATCACCGGCAGTGGAATTTACAGACGGAGACAGGGCCAAATGTAACCCAATTTCTGCAGGTATCAATCACCCTGCACCGTTTTTTTGGGCGCACCATCTGTCTTCAGCAAGCAACACTGGTTCAGAGGGAGGTGCACAATGGCACAAAAAGGAGGGAAGGAGAAGAGGAGGAGAGCCAAATACATGCATCAAGGACTATAAGAACAAAACAAATTGTTCTTTCTTTTTCAGTGGACTACTTCTTTGCCAACAGCTATACTGACTCCTGAGCATAACTCATAATTAGATGAAAGAGCGTCAGTCTGAATGTCGGCATTAAAAGCGGAAAACGTGGCATTCATAAATGTCTGTACACTGAGTCTCTTTCATATCAGGGGGCAGAATTGAAGATAATTAAAGTAATGACAGTAATAATCAACAGGCACAGCTGGGATGACTTATTAACAACTGGCTCTGTGACATCTTCACCCCACTTGTGACAAATGAGAGTTTGAATGATGAGTTGGAGCTCGTTTGCCTAGGGCTCATGTGAAGATGTGTAAGTTTGCTGATAATGATGCCTGTGTGATGAGGTGCTAGCAGTGCATAACACTTGGCACACACTTCTACTACTACTAATTAAATTAAAATAGTAAAATTTATTCCAACAGTATTTGTGTCTGGAAAATTATTCAGTTTAACACCTGAATCATTTGGTTTGAATGCCTGATGTCTGACCAAAATTACATAAAACATTCACATCAAAATTATTTTGAAGTTTAAGATGCATGAAAAGCTGTTAAAAGTTGTGATAAAAAAGAAATTATGAAAAAGCTAACTGGAGAGAGAATTACCAAAGCAATACAATGTTACCTGTACTGTGCACAGTCTGACTGAACTGACTTAAAATGATTACTTGGTTAAATGTTGACAAGATGTTGACAAAAAAGATGTAAAATTTGGGCCACGCCTTCTTTTGGGAGCAAATTTATTGTATATGGATGTAATCGTGAGTTTGCTAACTCACAGGAAGGATCTTCTTGAGACCACATCTTAAAAACTCGTTGCGTAGATGTATCCTGAAGTCCAGATCATCAGGGGAGGTGACCAGAGCATTGATCAGCTGCATGCAGGCGACCTGTGGTGCAGAAAAAAACAGAAGAGTGAAAAACTGATCAAAAATTATTTTAAAAGCAGATATTTCATTTACAAATATTAATATAATTTCACCCAATTAAACTCCAAATTGCACATTTAGTCTTTGCTGCATAGATAAGCTTTGAATAGATTATTTGTACTTGATAATGCCTTTAAAACACCTGAATTACAGAACAACATTGGAACAATGAACCAAGGCAAGTAAAGAGACAGAGAAGTCATATGAAAAATTGCAGAAAGTAGAAAGCACAAGTCTAGTGTGTCTATTGACTAGACGTGCATTATTAATGGATTTATTGGTAAGGAAAAAGCCTCAAAGCAAGTGTGTGTGTATGTGTGCTTGTGTGTGCTAGGTAGGTGGATAGGTGTGTGGCATCGGGGTGGGTAAAGAGGAAATCACTGATGAATTATAATGACCAGTAACGAGTTTCTGGGGAGGAAGTCATGGATGAGGCGGTTATCCTTGGACAGACAATCGATAGCGGGCTGAGGGATTCCCATAGACAATCTAAAAAACACTGCCTTCTGAAACCTTGACCCTGTATTGTAGGACCCACCAAGGACTTAAGTATGGGGCACACCAGAGGCCTAGGAAGGAATAGGTTCACCCTGAAGCACTGCCGAGGTACCCTTAGGCAAGGCACCCAACCCCCACAGTGCTCCCTGGCACATATAAAGGGTTGCCTCACTTCTCTCACTTCTCACCACTGCATGTCAATACTTCTGTGTGTGTGTGTGTGTGTGTGTGTGTGTGTGTGTGTGTGTGTGTGTGTGCGTGCGTGCGTGCGTGTGTGTGTGTGTGTAAAACAACAGGAGTGTTGAGATTTGGTTGTAATTTCCCCCATTAGGAGATTAAAAAAGTACATATCTTATCTTATGTGTGGTATTAATAGGAGTCAGTTTCATAATTTTTCAGGATTGATAAAGCCAGTTTGGTTTAAAAGTTTTACCAACAATAAAAGTAAAATGTAGCTTTTTTCTTGTTTTATTTTTTGTTTTCTGCACTATGAAAAGCTGAACAAAAGTGAATACATTAGTTTTTGATTTTTCTGTTACTGTACTTGCTTCTAGCAGCATTACAGCACACACTCATACTCTTTTAAAAAGCAGACTTTTGTTGGTGTAAAGGATGCACTGTAGCTGATTATATGCCACCAGTGCCAGAAACCCGAATGATGGCAGACTTCTCCATCTTTGAGAAGAGCTTGAGGGTCTCAAAATGAGAACTGTGCATTGAAACCTGACATTTTACTGTATCCACTAGAGGCCAGATACATAAAAGAAACTCCACCAAATCTTCACAGAATTTGTGTGAGTGAAGAAAGCCATGGAGCTCATGAAAAATTCTTTCTCTTCTCCTGCATACAGATAGATACTTACATCAATCACCTCAAACATACCTCAGTCATGTATTGTGGAGTGGGAAGCAGTTGGGGGTGGGGGGGCATTATGTGCGTTAGGTTTAGAGAGCTGCAGTGCTGCCAAAGGTGGAGTTCCAAACACTGTAATTAAAAGTGGCACTGCCAGGATGGTTTTAAAGTTGAAATTCAGAGTTTTTTTCTCATGCTCGGGAGACAAGTACACCCTGAACTACGGTGAAACACATTTTAATCACATTAACGAAGTCTAGTTCTGTAGCCCATTCCAGGTTTTGGATAAAAAGTCTATTAATTTCCTTGAACCCCCTGCATCAGCAAAGCATTTTAATTTACTTCACAATTACCAGCTTCATTTCATTAACGGCAAAATTTAAAGGAAAAACAACAGCCTCCTAATAAAAGAATATCTACTTTCTCTTCTACCACCCGCCTCATCAGTTTCCTTCATGACTTTTCCTTCATGACTTTTCAATCCCTGCAGCTAAAGTAATCTCTTAAGTAATTTCCTCCTTTTGGCTTCACAAATACATGTTTTAAGTGGTGTCGTTATTGCTATTACAAAGTTTTCTTGTTGCTGGAGAACACTAGTGGAAACAAGTAGGGGTATGTTTCTTTGCTGCCCTTTCACACGGTTTCCTCTGAGACCCAACTTGGCAGCCGCATGGAAAAAAGGAGGAGAAGTATTTGTAAAAACTTGTTGGAAAAATGAGTAAGGCAGTGAAAGGAACAAAAGAAAAAATATCACTTAGGAAATCAACATCTTTTTTTGTTATCATTTTGGGGTGTTTTCAAATGTGGAAATCAGTGGAGGTGCTCAATAAAGCAGGTGTTTTTGATTAAAGCAGTTTCGGTAGAGCTTAGCATCTCAAAAGTGCTCGGATAACATCCCATCAGGTGCTACAGGTGTGCTGAGGTGGACAAGTGGGCACAAAGACATGAACAGTATCAGTGGCACAATTGTCAGTCTCAGGTTTGCTTGCATCAGTTGTGGCTTCATAGCAATACTAAACACTGAAATGCTAGGTTTGCTTCTTCTTTTTGAAGTTAGGTAGTATGAATCATTGCTATTAAATACATGCTGAAAAGTATACTGTACCACAGCACAACAATACAGTATTCAGAAAAGTGTGTTACACAATATTAGTGTTTACTGTATTGTTATATTTGGCACTAAACCATGAAGGTCAGTTTTATCTATCAGAGGAAATGAAAGGGCATTGATGAATGTATGTATGCTGAATTTGAAGAATTTTGTGTGTGTGTGTGTGTAACCTGGAGCTGCTGAGCCTCATGGTTCTCCAGTCCTTCCACAATTGGAGCAAATCTCTCTTTATTGTTCCTTTCTGCAGCGATTGTCATTGCAGCCAGAATCTTATCCAAGCTGGTAGAAAACAGAGAACAGGCAAACACAAAAGTCAACAAACACTTTTATAACCTCACTACCAGCACATTTACTCACAATTTTCAACTCAGGTGTCATGTATCTTATTTTCCCTTGTAGGTTGGGGTAGACATTTACTCAGCCCATCGTTGGTCGACCTGACAAATTCTACTGCTTTCCATCCTTTTGTATACAATCCAGTCCTTTATTGTTGCAGTGTCTAATTTTGACTGTTACTAAGGTGATGCTAGACAAAAACAGTGTTTTACTGCAAATGTGTTTAGTACTCAAAGCAACTGTGGAAGAGTATATTTGGCTAGATGAGAAAGGGAGTAAATTATTACAGGGACAGCCAGTCTAATGTTCAAATGCTCAAATACACCTATTGAGAAGGTAAGCAAATTAGAGTACTTGCAAGGGCTCAAGGCAGCTCAGTGAAATAGAGTATTGGACAACTGCAGCCTCTAAATTGTATATAAAATGTGCCACACAAAAACACACCCACACATACAAGGCTGCAGTAAAAGCAAATTGATGTCCAATGGGCAGTTACATGAACAGTGATTTAGAACATGCGTACATAATAATTGGCAGCAGGTGGTCTCTGTCACTGCAAAGCCACAGTTGCTATTTTGCCTTCCTCCTGTCAGCTTTAGAAACTAGCTCATCCTAGTATAGTATAGTATAGTATAGTACATTACAGTACAATATAGTAAAGTATAGCATATAAAAAAAAGTATTAGGCCATTAGGTGTAAAGTGCATAAAAGTCACCAATGCTCTGTTGACTCAATAACTGCAGAGTTCCAAACTTCCTCTGGAATTAACATCAGCATAAATACTGTGTGCTGGGAGTGTCGTGGCATGGGTTTCTATGGACAAGCAGCTGCACGCAAACCTTACATCACCAAGCACAATGCCAAGCGCTGGATGGAGTGATGTAAAGCACACTGTACAAACATGTTCTGTGGAGTGATAAATCACGCTTCTCTACCTGGAAGTCTGATGAAGGAGTCTGGGTTTGGTGAATACCAGGAGAACATTACCTGCCTAACGGCACTGTGCCACCTGTACAGTTTGGTAAAGGAGGGATGATGCTGTGGACTTGTTTGTCTGGTGCTGGCCTGGGCCCCATAGTTCCAGCAAAGGGATATCCTAATGCTTCAGATTACCAAGACATTTTAGACAAGTGTATGCAACCAACTTTGTGGGAACTGTTTGGGGAAGGTTCTTTTCTGTTTCAGCATGACTGCGCCCAAGTTCACAAAGCAAGGTCCATGAAGGCACAGTTGGACGAGTTTGGTGTAGAAGTACTTGACGTGCCTGCACAGAGCCCTGAACTCAACCCCATCAAAAACCTTTGGGATAAACTACAATGGAGACTGCAAGCCAGGACCTCTCATCCAAGTTCACTGTCTGACCTCACAGATGCTCTTCTGATTGAAAGGGCAAAAAAAATCTTAAAAATACACTTCAAAACCTTGTATAAAGCCTTCCTAGAAGACTGGAAGCTGTGTTAGCTGCAAAGGGAGGGACAACTTCATATTAATGTCTATGGATTTAGAATGAGATGTTATAAAAGCTCCCATAGGTGTAATTTGTAGGTGGACCATTACTTTTGTCCATATAAGATAAGATATTACTTTATTGATCCCCAATGGTGAAATTTGGGCATTGCAGCAGCAACAATATAGCAACATATAGCGTATAGTAATAAAAAATAAAGTTGACAAAATAAGCGGACAGTTACACTACACCAAAAGTATGAATGTTTATGCATGTAAAAACATGTAAAACCACATGGCAAATAAACTTGTTTCAACTTTTATTACCTTGTAACAACTCAAGCAATATCATGTCCAGGATAAAACTAACTTGAGGCTAATTTGTGAGAGGGAGATCATGAGCTTGACCAACAGATCGTTGTGATAGAGGGTGTCCCCTTAGTATTTTACACATTCGCCTTACAAGCAAAAGATCCCTGGTTCAATTCCAGGTGGGGACACAAGCCCCTCTCAACATGAAGGGATGCATCAGGAAGGGTGTTCTGTGTAAAACCTCTGCCAAATTACCGACTGATTAATCTGCCGTGGTGACCCCTTGGGGAAAATACAAAGGAGCAGCTGAAGGAAAAATGGTTTGCGATAGAGGTTATAAAGTCACAGACAAACATGGTGAGCTGCATACTGAGTAACTTTAAAGCCAGTTCAGGCAACGCTTCAACACAGGCAAGATAGATCTGCTTAACTTGCCGTGTTCTCTTTTGATGCTGTCAGCTGAAGTGGGTGTTGAACATGAGCCGGCGTCACAACATTGGTTGGGGGAGAGGTTTCTGAGCAAAAAAGTGACACCTCGGCTCCTGTGGCTGTCATTTCTACAGGATACGGGCATTTTAACGCGAGGATATGATCATAACAACGATCTCCATGTTTACTTCAACATTTTCTTGAATATTTTGAGTGACATGAATGAGACGCGGAGACGGGGAGAGAGGGGGGCTTTGTCCTAACTATATACCCAGTATCTGCTTAAAATAGTAGTTGTATATGTCTTCTCATGTATGATGATTGTGTCTTACAGCAGTGACTGATGAGAACATGGCTCAAACTACTCAAGCAAATCAATCTGGAAAAAGACATGATTAAAGAAAATCAAACTCACTTCAGCAATGATGCACATTACCAACATGTTTTCAGTTCAGCTAATTGTGATTGTATTTTGACTTCCCAAAGAAGTTGTGTACAAAGTTAACACAGCAACGTGAAATTCAGCACCTCACTATAACCTGATATATAACCTGTTAAGATAGCTTTTCCATCTGTGCCAAATTTAGTGCTGCTACACATCCTAGTGCTGGCAATGCAAAGATGTTTTGACCCAAACATAATGCGTTTTCACTGTAATGGCTTGAAATAATGATAGCAGGATTTATTAACAATTTGACCCCTGCAGTGACCAGCTTTGCACATCCTGGCTCAATGGTATTATTTACTGGAATACTAGAAGAACAGAGTCATTGTCAATCTTATCAGCTTCCCCTTTGCCTAACATCATCTAGCAAAAATAAATTGTCTGACATGAAAACATATGCAGTCATTTACATATAACATCCTAACATGCACTTGCATAGATTGTTAACTAAAATAAAAATAATAAATAAAAATGCTTGACTCCCAGGTGTTAAGAGACCATGTAATGAAAAACATAAAAACACAATTTTGTATGTAGAATACAACTAAAAAAGCTATTCTTTATTATAAACATTATATGCAGTTCTCGGCATTTTCTTTCCAATCATAATAACAGATTGGCATTACAGTAAACACTCATTTAATGAACATCCTTAGAAGAAGTTACTTAGAATAATTTAGCTTAAAAAAAAACTCAAGTAAATTCAACTATTAAAAGTAATGCTCCTGAAGTGAATTACAAGGAACCAAACCTAAACTAGATTTGACTCTTAAACCAAAAAACATTTTAGGAACCATATCCATTAATAGCTGAGGTCTATCTGGATGGTCAGAGATACGAGACACATTCCTGAACTCAGCTTCTCCGACAGAATTTGTGGGTTTGTTTGTTTCCAGCACTGCATACAGACTGACTTTGAAGTGCCATTGTTATTCTAGTCTGGCCCTGTGGGAAACAATAAAAAACACTCCCCTAAATCCAATTTATAAGCTGTCAGCCTGGTTGTGTCTGTAGCAAGCTACACTGAGTAGTCCAACACATTAAACAGACTAAACTGCATCATCTGAGCATGTGATCCAAGAGATTTCGAGACTGTCTAAAGTCACCTGTAAATGTAGTATCAACTCATAGTGGGTAAACACATAAGCATGAGGTGCAATCTCTGTATGACTACAAGCCACCCAGTGAGAGGAGATTGAAGCAACGGTAACATTTCAGTGATGCCCTGCTTTCTTCTCATTATTTCAGAAACATTGATGTGTACACACAAAGCACTGATGGACTGTATGTCTTTCAGAGTTACATTTTTCTTTGTTTTTCCATCAGTCAATCATTTGTTTCCATATCAGCAGTAATTTACTAAAACAGATATAGGAAATTCAAGAAATATGTGCTTGCCTCAACTCTGAATACTAAAAATCTGCATAACAACTTTCAACATAAGCTAGGCAAAAGTACTATAGTAGCTTCAAAGGTCAATCAATTCACTCACTTACCTTGCTAGCTATGCAGATACTTTTATCTGTAAAGCTTTTAAGTGAACAAAATGTCTGTCTCCAATGAAAATATCTTCAATCAAAATTGCACCGCAAGGTCTAAGTATTATGCAGGGTTTTTTTGTTTGTTTGTTTGTTTGTTATTTTTTACATTGAGTACCACAAATAAGAGTTTTATTCAAATTCATTTAAATTAAAACTCTGTAAACCTGCAAATAAAACTGAAACTCCTGACCCACAAACTGAGGCAAACTTATTATCTTAGTTGCACATCAGACTCTGTGGAGATAAGTGGCCAGCCATTGATATGTTATCTACACATGTGAATGTGATATGTCTGTGATAAATGTTCAGGTCAACTGAACTGAACTTACATGTTTTCCTCTCCAATAATGCAGAAAGCAGAGAGAATTTTGACAATCTCTGTCATCATGCTGGTCTGTTTGGGGTCAATTGCTCGAGCCAGCAGCAACAAACTCCGCTCATCTCCCAAGATCCTTTGCAGTCCATACTGTGAAACACAGAAGAGGAGAGGATAGGGTACAGAAGAAAAAAAATCCAATGGTGATAAATTAATGAGAACATTAGCATTCATAGAGAACTTTCACTTCAAGTAAAAAATGATAAAAAGCTCTAATGTACATAAGTTATAGTTAGCCTTAATTTTCTTTTAAGGAGGGACAACGAGGCCAAGGAAAAAAATGGAGAGGATGATGAATTAAGTTAATTCAGGACAGGACTATAGGGACAAATACTTATAGTCTCTTGTACCTTGTAGTCTCCCCACAACTGAAGGAATGGTTTGAGATGACCACATGTGGGGATTAACTCTAAGAGAAGCAATATCAATAGTTCATCTAGCCTTGAAATGTGTGCCACTTTTGAGAAATGAGCCAGACCTTCCCAAAATGGATAATTAAAAGATCTGAGACCATGGGCTTGAAATAGTAAAATTAGCTTCATTTTACAGTCCCATTATCCCAGGCTTGTCGGAGTCAGATTCAAATCGAGTTTGGAATCCTGGCCTTTTGAGCTACTTTTAGACCATCCTGATGTGTTTCATGTAGGTGTGCTAAGAGTTTAATCTTTCTTGCTTTTCATTTATTCGTAAAATAAATTTACCTTTCAACCAGTGAATTCAGATCTAGTTCAAATTTGAGGGTGGTGCCGCTTTTTTGTATCATCTTAGGTTCTTTAATTTTGTATCAGAGCAATATCACTTCATGCTGAGATGAAAAGCGATTATTATCTAAGCGATCAATTAGGTGGATGGATGACTTTTTCTCTGTTCCATCATACAGACCTTATTGTTCATGAAAGCCTTCAAGCACTGGATAAGTTTATGCTGGTTCCGCTTATCAATGTTCTCCTGCCTGAAAAATAAGGGAAATTTTATAGCGATTACATGAACAACACCTTGTGCTGTAAAATAACACAGGGATATGTTATGCGAGGTAACTCACTGTTTCTTGTCCAGCAGTTTTTCCAGTGCGTCCAGAAGAAGTCCAAGACCCTCATGGCCAAAGTTATTAACCCAACTAGAAAGAAGACACACAAAAAAAATCAAATTACCCCATATCCATTCAAAACTGTTACTGCCATGCTGGTTCGCTGTCAGCCGCACTGATTCACAGAAGGAAGCCAGCACAAACAACAATACTGCATTAACCTCAGAGGAAATGAGTCATTCAGACTAATATCAGAGGTTTAACACTTAACTGGATAAATTGACTGTTGTAGTGATTTTTAATTCCTAACAGAAAGTGCTGCAAATCAAAAACCATCCTGCCCTCTCCCTGACACCAAATACGGTCTGAATCAGTTTACATTTAAACTATACCCATTTACAAGCAAATGAACACCCATCCATCTTAACTAGTGTTCCCATTGCAAAGCAGTTTGTATCCAGCCCCCCCTGTGAGCTACAACGTTACTGTGCCAAAAGATTAAGCAATGCAAGAAGATAACACTGTAATCGATAATGGATCGCGAGAGATAATTGGCTATAAACCTCAGCGTATCAGGAGACAGCAAATGATCCAGTGCAGATGAGCCCGTTTGTCTAAGCCAGGAGAAGAGAGAGGCAAGAGGCGGGTGGGAGGGACTGTGTGGTCATAGCCAGATTATGTCATTAAAATTACTTGTTTTTGGGCCCCCAACTGTCAATAATGTAAAATATATGGGGCAATTTTATGACATTAACAGGGCGCAAGTCAATGATTTATCCCACCTTTCTGACAATGATTTGAAATAATAATGGTTTTGGTATTAAAGCCATTTGTATTGACTCAGTAAGTCGGAAGAGACCCTCAATTAGGGATGAGATGCATTAGCCTGAGGCAGCTAGCGAAGTTGAGGTGAGGTATTTCTTTGATCTGTGACTAAATTAGCACACACAACAAACCCCTACCTACCATTACTCAAATTTCATTACCAGACAAGCAGAGCCAGTTTATAAGTTATTAATATTTACTGTGGTATATAATGATGATCTGTTTTCTTAATAAAAACAAAACACATCATACTGTTTAGAAATGTCTTTATAAATGTTTGTTTACCAAGAGCCTACCAATTTGAATGTTTCCTTCCAGCATGTACTTTGCACATGCTGGAAGCCATAAAAGAAAAGAAAGACCAAATTGGCTCAGTTTACTGCAGAATAACAATGAAGCTGTATGTATTTGTGATACAGAGGAGGTAGAAGTTAATGAAAGACTGGGACAACAAAGAAGGAAAGGAGGCGACATGGCTGAAGGATCACAATTCACTAAGTCCACAGTCTTTGTTTATGCTCCTTAGTAATGACGGTAATGTCAGTCTTCGGAGAGCAGGAAATTGGACCAATATTTGTGAAAAGAAATTTGTTCATTACACAGTGTAACTGTAATATGGGATTTTGGGATGCTGTGAGACATCTCTGTGCAGTGTGAGAACATTGCAGAAAGAAAAACTACTTTGTCCTCTGCCATAAGAGGGTTTTAGATAATTACAATTTCATACCTCGCAATCACGTTCGTTATCACAGCAAACAAGGTGTGAATGTGTCGTATGATGACTATGTTTCTCTGTCTGCATAGCATAATCCCCTCTACCTTCCATAGAGAGTGTGTTTACACATTAAGTACATTTTTAGAATTATTATTATCATTTTTAGTCTCTGATCTAAGAAAAAAATATTTTTGCACACTACCGTCTTGCCTTTTAATTTACAAATTATGACTTAGAGCTTACTATCCAGACAATCTCTTTGTTGAGAGGACTATGTCCCCTTTGCACTTTCAAGGGTGTAAAGGGTGAGGGTTTTCTTTGTCTCTTCCCTTTTTCACTCTGAACTGCAAATAATAAACTCCCCACAGTAAATATAGTAATATGAAAAAATAAAGTTCCACAGGACCTTACTCCTTTCTCAATTGCACTTTTACATCTAGTTTTGTGCAGTTGATACACTTTCATTTTCTTACTCTTCATATCCATGTATATTTGTTTATTTATCTAATTATACCCAAAGGAGCATCCGTACCCCAAGCAATTCCCCCCACCTGGGATTATTAAAGGATTCTCCTTCCATAGAGATTAAGAGGGTAAGTAGCAGCCAGTTGCTGCGAGTCAAATGCACTGTGACCACCTATATAGAAGCAGAAGTTTTGACAGTTTGCTGGCCTGGAACATCCAGGTGTGTGTTAACACAATGCCATAATATTTCCAGGTGTGGACATGCCAGCAGATTTACCCCAAGGTCAGACTGTGCAATGCTCATTGCAAAAAACCAAAGAGGTACATCTTGGTCTCTACAGGCCTCAGTTAGCATGTTAAATTTAAATTTCATGAAAGTACAGTTAGTGGTCATAATGCACAGCGCTATGTTTGGTGAAAACCAGACACAGTATGCCAGCAAAACCACCTCATACAAACTGTCAAGCAGCCACAAAACCTGGGTATCTTGCAGTCATTGAGGGGACTCCTCTGTATACCAAAGTATTTTAGAGTCACAAAACAGGACAATGATCTCAAGCACACCAGTAAATCTACAGACCTCGACCTGAAATGCTGCGGCTGAAATGCTGCGGCATAAACAAATGCTCACGAAGCTCAATGAACTGAAGCAACACTGTAAAAAAAAATTCCAAAATTCCTCCACAACATTGTGAGAGACTGATGAAGACATACAGAAAATGATTACTTCAAGCTATTGCTGCAAAAGTTGATTCTACATGCTACTGAATCATGGAGTGTACTTAGTTTTTTCAAGGGCTGCACAGAGTCCCGTGAAAACCTTGTTTTTTCAGTGATTGTATATAATCAAACAAGTTATATAGGGAGATTTAAAAATTTCAGAATTTAAAAATGTTTAGGTAGGAATATCCTTGCAATGACTGTCATATCTACAAAAAAGGCAGAAGGAACTCTCCTATTACATATAGGAAACTGGACATCTGTTATGTTTGAGATTTAGCTTTTATAAATACAAGCAGATGCTTCCACATTGGGTGGATGGGTTTTCTGAATGACAGTAAGCTGTACACAGCAAAAACCACTTCAACAGTTAAAGTGAGCCCAAATCTCACTGCAGTAAATACAAATTCTAAACATGTGTTTTAGGTACCCATAGGGCAGGTTCGGTATGCTTCAATTTCAAATCCTGTGTCCAGAATGATTACATGAACTAACATGAATATTAATTTAAAAAAAACCAAACACATACACTTCTGTAAAAAATCGCTTTACAGGGAAAAGAATTTCTCACTATTCACCAAACAATTCTAGCCTTACTACAAGCTATACCAATAAATAACTACAGCAGACAAGCTGAACTAATTAAAAGGGAATGCAATTTGTAAATTAAGAAACAGATGTTTGTGAGGACTGCCTAGTGTCTGTTCCATGGTTGCTCTATGTTTCTGTGCTATTGTTGGAGGAAATCTGAATAGGCATGAAAGAAAGGAAGAAATGGGATCTTCTGCAGTAAATTTTTCATCAAAAATGTGTGTCTTGCTGCAGGTTGCAACATAATGCAGTCCCCTCAAGGTTTCTAAGGCACTAAATGTTTTTTTAGTCCTCCCTACATCCCAGACTGTCTATCATTTTCTGTCCCCTCACATATACCCTTAGGTCCACTACAGCTTGCCTTCCAAATGTCCCCAAAGTTACCACAAAGAAAATGAGAGATGGTACTTTTACAGTGTTTATCCTGAGGCTATGAAATGCCCCCTTTCTGTTCATCAGAGAACTTGCCTGAATGGACAGCATACCATACAGCTACTAAAACAAATAACTATACTCTTTCTACAAGTAGTATAATAATAATATTGTAATAAAAATGTTGGCATCCTCTGTAACAGACTGCTGGCCTACATGAGTCTTTCTTTCCAAAATACTTTTATGCTTTGGAAGTAGAGCAACAAAACTTGTATTGTAGATGTGGCCAAAGGCTCATGTTTGGACAAATATAAGGTACCTTAACACAGAGAGAACATGAGATAACAGCATTTTCTTATCGGTCTCTTCTCTTAATGTGGGAATACGTCTAAAAATTTCATTAATGTGGGGGAGAACTTGTTCATCTAATATTGATGGCTATAATCCTCTAGTTAAGTGCCACCAAATTGTGTTACTTTCTGCAATCATGTATATTCCCCAGGCAAAATGAAAAATTCATGGTCGGTCTTGGGGAAGCAATTTCTTATTTTATATTTTGTGAGGTTTTTTCTATTAGCTTGATGCAATTATGTTGCAGTTATGCTAACTGCTATAAAATATATGCATTGAAATTCTCACAGTTAATCCAACAAACAAGTGTGCAAAAAAGAACAAGATATTCACAAGCAGGATTTGTGTTCACTAAAGACTTCAGCTCAATCAAAAGTCCATTATATTGTAGACTTTTCTCAACACTACTGTTAAAAGAGCAATGACTGACTTTCTAACATGTACACTATAACAAATGTCCTATTGTTATGAATGAGAAAGTAATGCATCTATACGTCCATAAATCCTATTTCTATACTTCTTTAATATCTTATTTAGAGTCACAGAGTTTTAAAGCCTATCCTGGCAAGGGTTGTGTATTTTCCAAATGTGCAGTTTATCTGTTATTATATTTAGTGTGTTTTACACTAAACAAATAAAAATATGACATTCACTTGCGCATGCCATTATTCAGATAGTCTTGCAACTCATTCTAGAGTGTACTTCTACATCCTTCAATGAAACACTGAAAAATGTAAGGAATTAAATAAACTACAAAAGCACTTTAGTAGAATGACCCTACTGGTTCTACAGCAGGTATTCAATGTCGAGCTCAAGGAAAAGCAAGTAGTTGCAGTGTATAGTATTGTAAAATGTTAAGACAGAAGACAAAATATCAGCACAAAGAGCATAGAAAAGAAAGAATAAAGAGAATGTAGTTACACAAATACCTGGCAAGGAAGGTGCCATTACACAAAGAAAAGAAAACATGAACATCACCAGCCACAGTGATGTCCTATCTTGTTTGTCCGATCACACTGATTACAGTTCATAGATCAGATTTATTATTTTGCCAAGGCCAAATGAAGAGCTTTGTTACTGAAAGCTCCTGTGGAAGTATAGCATCTTTCATATTGTGTTACAGAGCCAAGCCTTACAACTGTCCCTCTGTGGGACTACTGACCTATTCACCACTACAGAATTCGGACTTGGAGCTGGCTTGCCATGCAACAAACAGCTCTGAAAGAATAAATCTTGAAACCAAGCACCACCAGTATCTACTTAGTGATTTAGCATGACAAACATAGAGCTACATTACACTCCGATCAATATAATAGCCAGCTTAAATGCCTATAAAGTACGGTGCATATCAGATAACAGATATTAGATATAAAATATGAACTACACTCACGGGCCACTTTTTTAGGTACACCTGTTTGACTGTTTATTAATGCAAATATCAAATCAATCAATCACATGGCAGCAGCTCAATGCAATTAGGAATGTTCAAGATGACCTACTGAAGATCAAACAGAGCATCAGCGCGGGGAACAAAGATGATTTAAATGACTTTGAATTTACCATGTTTGTCTGTGCCAGATGGGCTAGTCTGAGTATTTCAGAAAATGCTCATCTACTGGGATTTTCCAGCATAACCATCTCTAGAGTTTACAGAGAATGGTTCAAAAAAGAGGAAATATCCACTGAGTGTCAGTTTTATGGGTGAAAATGCCTTGTTGATGCTAGAGGTCAAGCAAGGTGGCCAGACTGCTTTGAGCTTACAGAAAAGCAACAGTAACTCAAATGAAATGCCTAGAACTCAGCCAATATGCCTCCACCTCAAATCTGAACCTGTGTGATTTGACCTTTGACCCCACAATTTCATAAATGTTATTAGATCTTCTACCCATCATAGGTATTAACCACTCAATGTTTAGTAAAGAGCCAGCAAAAAAGTCAGCTCCTGCACTGGTAACAAGATTTGTAAGAGACAGACGGACAACCAGAAAATGTAATGCCTCTGCGGTGGAGGCATAATAATTATAATCACTTGTCACAACCAAGGATGCAGAAGAGCATCTTTGAACACACAACACGTCAAACCTTGAAGCAGAAGTGCATTGCATATCAAATGAAGTGGCCAGTTTTGTAGATCCTAATGAATAATGCTTTCCACAAATAATTATTACAAGCAACATTGTCTCCCTTTTTTCTAATGTATCACAGTATAGCACATCTACTAACCCCTGTTGTAATTTTATGTGTTGTCTTTCAATTCAATTCAATTAAATTTTATTTATATAGTGCCAATTCACAACAAAAGTTACCTCAGACGCTTTACACTATAAGGTAAAGATCCTACAGTGTCAAAGAGAAAACCCCAACAATCAAGATGTTCCCCTATGAGCACACACTTGGCGATTGCTGGAAGGAAGAACTCAATTTTAACAGGAAGAGACCTTCAGCAGAACCAGGCTCAGGGAGGGGCAGCCATCTACCTCGACCGGTTGGGGGTGAGGGGAGAAAGAAGAGAGAAAGGAGAGCAAAGAGAGACACAGACTATGGGAGAGAGAACACACTATTTTAATGACTTTCCACTTCACCTCCCTCTGGTGGGTACATATCACACACCACTCGTGACTGGGACCACCTTACAAATACAGATGATTGGGAGATACAGTTGTCTTCTTATAATGTCTTGACTGTCTGCATAGTTGATCAGGTCCCTACACCTGTCTCTCCAACATGGTGAGTATGGTGAGTACACCCAGATCTTAACACGCAAGCAATTTTGGTGAGGTGAAGTACTGGACCTTTTACTACTGGACCAAAATACAAATATACATACCAACTGACACTTTTATTTACAGAGACACATTTCTAGCTTGGCTGAAACGGCGCTGTATTATTTGCACTCACTACATAGGTGATTACAATCTAGCATAGTGCAAAGACTGAGGAATTAACTCCACAACTTTGTCAAAACCACAAAATGAAAATCCAGCCTCCAACACAACACTCATGAATGCTGGTTATAATCAGTATCAAGAACAAAATGTTTGCATTAATCCTTCATAAAGTTTTTAAATTCCAACAGCCTGTCTGTGCCGTTGGACCCTTAATATAGACACAGAAGCCTTCACTTCACACAGAAGTGAGTTAAATATTTAAGAGTCAGTAGATGAGCACGGGAGAACCAAGGTGAACTGCCAAGAAATTGAAATGCATATCAAAGTAAGTATTATGGACACTCTGTGCACACAGCATCTGGCATTTATATTTACAAATTGATCCAAAATCAGTGACCTGTGCTGACCCTGACAGAGAACAACAAGCAGGCGATATGTATAATCCAGCAAACATGCACTCTACCTATCCATGCTGTCACTTCTGTTTCATAAAATATCTCCTCTGCAACACATTTTTCATATGAAAAAAGTTTTATTGCATTACAGCCAGGGAACAGTCCACAGAATCAACCATGTTTGTACCGTTTTTTGATACTTGTAGAAAAGAAAATAATACAAACTGAGGACAATATAACTGGTGTCAGCACTCCACAAATGTGATTTCTGGCATACTCAAGGCAGGACAGGAACAGGAATAGTGCAGTACTCAAAGGGAGCACTTTGCACTTCTAATGGTATTCAAGTCTCAGCTTGATACCATGATGTGGTTTAAACAAAGACTAAGGATGTACTACAAAGGTGGATGTGGAACTGAAAGTGCTTTTGTTTGTGTGTGTGTGTGCATGTGTGCGCGCACTCGCGCGTGTGTATGAAAGGAGTGTTAGGTTGGATAGTGGAGGTCTCGATCAGAGAGCTGACAGTACACCATGCTCCCTAGATACTTTGAAATGACTCCCCACAGAGTGCAAAACACTCTTGAAATTTTTAATTATCCCCCAAACACCACCAAGGATTCCTAAGCTGAACGTATACGGAAAGCAGTATTACTATTAAAACACTACTGGACAAATAGGTCTTTTTTAACAACAACTTAATTGTTTGGTATTGTGTAATGCTGTATTTGTTGAGGAAGATTAAAGAATGGACCATTAGGTTTGATGCAATGTAGCAAAACATTCCTCGGGCTTCTGTAAAGATGAGCTCCATCTTTCAAAGAGAAGGAAATGCCATGGCAAGCACTTTTCTGAAAGAACTGATTCTATTTTCAAAGTCATTAAGTTGCCATTTTGTTCAAGCTTGTGTTGCTGCCACCTTTTAGAGTAGATGTAATTGCAGTATCAGTGTTCACCTTGGAGAACATGTTCACCAGAATTTGTGCTAGTATTTAATATCTGCAGAGAACTAGTAAAACATTAGGACAGCTCTGCAGTGCGTCTAAATTCTGAAGCAGACAAGATTGCTATTGTAGGTCATGAAGGGTGATAAATGCTTTTATTCCTGAGTATAAAAGCAGAAACAAATGTGTCACTATGAGACTTTTCCACCGATTGGATAGATTTTTTTCTTACACAGCTTAAATAGGACTCCATCATATAAAATTAAAATGTTTCAAAGTCTTGAAAAATCTACTATTTTGTATATTGTATTATTTAAAAAAGATGTTTCAAAGTATAACCCATGGCCTATTAAAAATGAACAACAAGAAATCATAAAAAGGACAGTAATTATAGATTTATATGTTTGTTATTCCCTATACATACTACTTATTTCCTATACTGGATCAAAATAATTTCCAACTAAATCAATATGAAATTCAAATAAGATATGTCTGATTATGTATGCATCACTCTGGGGCTGTAACAGATATGGCTATCTTGGAGGTTAACAGATGGTGTCATAAAATGAAATAGGCATCACTCTTAAAATATATGCAGACAGTGAGGACATTTATGTCTCCAAAATCATTTTCATTGCCTGTGAAGAAGAAGAAGAAGAAGAAGAAGGGCAAACATCAACTCTGAAGTCAGCCGCAAGGGTAAAAACTAGATAACTTGCTTATTTCTGACTCCTTGTCACGTCCATTGAGAGGACAGTGTCATAACGTTCATGCCAAATTTAACAGTCAAATAAAACTCTGTTCTGAATGATTCATGCTTGTACCATTGTGAAATTAAAAGACAAAAATGCATTGACTAATGAATGAAACTATTCTGAAATAACAGGCGGCCAGAGGAATTTTTACCTTCAGGTTTCTGCTAAACAATTATGCAATTCGTACTTGTTCTTCCTTGACAAGCAAAATAAAAACATTTTCAGACAACATAAAGGTAGCTGAGAGTAGGGTTGAGGATGGTTTGTAATAATACTCAGAGTCAAGAGGGTAGAGTCTCATAGCAAAGAAAATTATCACACAAGAAAGCTTCCACTAACACTCTACGGCTTCGCTATGGGATCAGCCACAACATATTTTGTGGTTAAAACAGGTTCATTGTTTGTTTGTGTCTGTACTGCTTACTACCTTGGAAGATGATAAAACTTGATCGTCATAGCAGGGAATTAAGTTGCCATTTTTTTATTCTACAAAGTGTTGGGATGGAAGAAATAATGCTTCATTCAGCAAGTTCAAAAGGTGCCAGGCTGCCAAAAGTCCCAGGGTAACTCATCCCCTTGAACTTAACTAGGGACATCTGTTTTTATGCTACATTAAAAAAATCAAGTGACAAGGAGTTTGATTAAGCCTACAAAAGACTATCAAGGATAACAAAGTGGATACAGAGGATTAATTATAGATGATTCACTGCCATATTTCCACATCAAAAATGACATGAGTTGAAACATTTATTCATCTCTGTGAAGAATCTATGTCTGACAGAGCTATCTCATTGATGTCTACTGTGTCTGAATTCTCACACAAGTATCATTCATCAGCGCAGTGTTAACTCATAGCAGTCTTATTGGGGGCTACTATTCACACTTTACGCCTGTGCTAGACAAGATTTCAGGCTGTCGAGGGGTTATACACAGCCCATGAGCTGTTTAGATGCTCATATTTGTATCAACAGCCACAACAGCAGAAGGACAGATGGATATGCTTCTCTGTGCCGGTGTTAATTGGCTGTTGTGCATGAAGTCAACACTAAAGGCCAAGGGAGTAAGAGTCAGGCATATAGAGACAGTTGGTGCTAAAACATTTAAAACTTTTATGCCAAGGGACTGGCTTTTTTTGACACCTCATAATTGTTTTGGTTTTAACAGTATGAGTTTTTGCCAGACATGTAAAAGTAAATCAAGATCAACTGGATTGATACATTTTCCAGTAAAAATGTAACCACTTAATTAAAAAATATTGCAACACTACAGTTTAACTGTTTTAAAATAACATCTTTCATCATTACTTCAAGTAATACACAGATTATCAGAAAAGGGAATAAAACAATGTGACTTCTTAAAAGGTCTTTGCCCAGAATTTATATGAAATGCACCACATTGTACTTGGTGAAGATGTCAGTGTTTTCAGTATGTTGTTCATTGCTTAATCACGCTGGGCATAAGGACAGTCAACAGGATGAGCAACTTTATGTCAGCAGGTATTGCAACTCCCCAGCCCATAAAAAGCCCATTACTACTGTTCCATGCAACCCTCAGTGTTCAGCCACAAGCATTCAACTGGGAAAAGCTGGTGAGACTGATTCAGACTCAAAGACACCCTGTGTAGCAGAGCAGCAAGATCATCACAACAACCCACACCTTGAATACACAGACACAGAGCGAAACTCTGGTGTCAGCAAGTGTCTCCCACCTCCACAAAAGACCCCACAGGAGCTCCAGATAAAATTTCTGACTTGTACTGTGAAGATTTCATATAATGAAAAGTTAGGGAGCCCAGTTCAATTTTTCTTAAATACTAGGGACCTGAGAGCTAGCAAATTTAATATGGAGGTAACTGCAGGGATTTGACAAAGTCATAGTGTAATGCTGAAGGCAAAACAGAATCAACTGACAATGAATGGAGACCTGGACAATGAATGTGAGCCAATTACTATAAAAAATGCTCCTATTTTTAGACTGAAAAAATTTATTAATGGACTATCAGTTACGGATAGATCAGACAAGGCTTTATTATACTGCTCAAAAATTCAAGCATATGACAGAAAGCATATAAGTATTAGATGCTTTAGTAGCTCTAAAAAAAAAATAAACAAAGATGTGTCTGTCTATTGATATATTCAATACAGGGATATATTTTTAAATTGATAACATCACTGCCTCCACATGTGGTAAACAGAGAAAAAAGCATGACACAACCAGCAAAAAGGCTAGGTTGAAACACCCCACAATTTCTTTCCTCGATAAATGTGAAAATAACAGGGTTGTAATTTTCTGTAAGTTGGCATCTCACTTCATGTCAGTGGATTAAGAAATTAATGAAAAGTGGCTAGTCAATCTGACATTTCTAAATTAAGAAGCAAGTACCCAAATGACAAAATTAAAAGGGGAGAATGAAGTAGAGGATAAATAATTGGCTGGGGAAATTTTGACAGAAAGAAAAGTGGAAAACATGGCAGTTGAGGTAAAAAGAGAGTGGAAACAGAGAAGGCAGTGGATGCTCCAGGCAATGCCATCTGTGGGTGGATCTGCAAAGGCTGCATGCCACACACCTGTGTGGGACTGCCTGGGAGATAAGGCCCTCAGCACAATGGCCCTGTGGCCACCTGTGCTGCCAAACAGGTGCACAGCCCAGCCAATTAAACTATTAGACAAACACAGGCCTCTGGGAGCAAATTAGCAGCCTGCCCAAACATCAGAGGAAAAACAAAAAGCAGTGGTAAGCACTCACAGTCTGAAGTGTGAAGAACAACAACACTTTGATGGTGAGACTTCTAGTTCATTTTTTTTAACACTTCTATGCTAAAAAAAAGTCTGAGTTGATTTGAAATGATCCCATAATTTCTACATGCGTTGGACAAGGCTATCTTTAAGTGTCATACATCCAAAAGAACATGTGATATATAGAGGTAGCAAGCAAGGAGACAGGCTGGGATGCATGACTCACAGAAAATCTTTTTGTTACTTGCAGTTTCTTGCAGTGTCAATTATACACCAATATCTACCTTAAGTGCATCTATTTTTGATGACATGTTCATGACAATGACAAATGAATTAATTGTATTTAATTTATAAACCCCTGGACTTAAATATCTCACGTATTTCAGGACAGCTTCTGCTCATGTTCAAAACTTTCTGCAAAACTTCAAACTACTAGGGGATGACTGACATAAAAATGTAAGCCTCACATATGTTATGAAGCTACATCATCATAAGATTAGTTAAAATAACATAAACCACTTATAAACTTGGGAAGAAAATACCTGGTGGCTCTTGAGTTCATTTATTTAAAGATATATTAAGGAAAAAATGTGCTACTATCACACTGCTTCCTTTTCCTTTCTGCTCCTTTATGGTTATAAACATGCCTGTTTGCACAGTTGTCCACATGAGAAGAGGAGATGCTGTACTACTGATACTTGAGATTGTAACACTGTGTATGGGGCAGATAGTTACTAATTCAGTGTTTGTGTGAGCTCATATTTTATATTTATATTTGAGAGCCAAAAATATCTTTTTCTTTTTTTGATCACACACAACAGCAATTCTTTTTTATTGTAATGCTTGACAATTGGTATTATAAGATCATCTCCTGCTTTTTTTTCTAAACAAAAAAGACCTGCCCCTGTATGATGCATTGTTGGACTTATATACGCTTGTAGCAGTTTTCGTCGGGCAGAACAGATGCACACATCCTAAATGCTGACCTGCATGCCTGCTTTGAGGGTATAAGATGGTAAAAAATTGCTATAAAGCTGCAGACTTCAAGCCAGATGGATGGGTGTGGTGCAAATTGTGACCATTTAAAAAAGACAAGAACACAATCTAAGTGTTTTTAAATGTTAAAAACCATGAGTATTATTGATCTGATGCTTTGTGCCAGGGTAAACCAACATTTTTATAAACAAGGGAGGGTTTCTTCACTAAAGCAAAGTATGGGGCTCCTATCACTGTACACATTACATAAGCACCCTTATTCTTGCTACACAGCAGTCAAAAACAATAAGCAAGCTATTTCTCCAAATACTTCTTAAAGGCTGAGTTTGAAAATGCAATATTATTATTATTATTATTATTATTATTATTATTATTACTATTCTCTGTACTGTACATTTTGTATAAGGATAACTGACTAACACTAGTCACCACATTATTTTTGAAATCCAAAATGTGCTTTTCATCCACAAAACTTGAGCACAGCACAAAACAGCTGCTTATTTCATCCATCCATCCATCACAGGGGAGCTGGAGAGTATCCCAGCTGCCACAGGTTGAAAGGCATAGTAGACAGGTCACCAGTCTATCCGGAGACTGGTGATCGGGTGACACGGTGGAGCAGTGATTAGCATCGAACCCTCACAGCAAGAAGGTCCTGGGTCAGAATTCACTGATCACCTGGGGAGTGTGGAGTGCGTGGAGTTTGCGTGTTCTCCATGTGCCCCATGGGTTCTCTCCGGGTACTCTGGCTTCTTCTCACAGTCCAAAGACATGCAGGGCTGGGTTAATTGGCTACTGTAAATTGGCCGTAGGTGTGGGTGTGAATGACTGTCTGTCTCTTGCTGCTCATAACATAACACATAATTTTGAGAAATAGAGGACAGACTCCTTCCATATATAAACGGTTGAATTAAAAACACACTGACTTTAAAATTTATTTATCTGCCCTTTTCAACGTTGTGAAAACTGGAATCCAGGAAAAGTCAGTAGCTTGTGGCTATACATTAGCATTCAGGGATCGAAATTTGTCTGTAATCTGAAATCTTTGCAGTTCTACAAACTATGGCACACAACTAGCAAAGAGAAATAAAGCATATAACATCATGTACCAAATACCAGTTTATCTGTGTTAAAATACAATTAAAGTAATGAATTAATTACTAAAAATGTCAATAGTTCAAAGCAGCCCAGTAGAACATTATGTTGAGGTGTAACTAAAAAACAAACATGAACCCACTGCTCTGTCACTTATTTCATGGTTAATTCCAGTATATGACAACATAGAATCATACTGTATAAAGGTTACATTAACATACTTTGAGTGAAATGCAGACTTCCTCTGCGCTGTGATCCATAACAATTAAGTACATTCATATTAATTAGAAATAACCATATCCAAGCTTCAAGAGTAAAATGATAAGAGGTGTAAAGACAAGCAGGGGACCTTTTGTTTGTCAACACTTTCACAGTCCTACCCAGAATTAACTCCCAAAGATGGGTCCCTGGATAGGCCTAGTCATCCGTGGGAGGCAAGTTCTTCATAGAGAACAAGTCACTCGTAAGCTGGTCAAAGGTTCAGCCGTTTTAAAAACACCCACAGGGCAAGCCTGGCCTCAGTTAGAACCCCTAGGCACCAGTTGGCCTTTCTAAGTAGAAAGGCTAACTCCCTGCAGTTTGGTGGAGATTTTGGATATCGACTCCACAGAATGCAGTCACTCCAGGGATAATTACTTGGCTATTACATCATTTTGTTAGACATAATGTTAAACATTAAATGCAAAATGTCCATTTGTTTTTGGCAGTAATGTTATATTATTTTGTTAGCCAACTGAATATCCTTTACTTACAAATCAAACCAGCACGTCAGCTGGTTTACTTATTTGCTTGAGTTTGATGTGAAAGAAAATAATTACTTTCAGTTCCACTGTGTCCATTTCCATACACACACACACACACACACATACACATACATATATATATATATATATATATATGTGTGTGTGTGTATATGTATATATATATATATATATATATATATATATATATATATATATATATATATATATATATAGGAGGAAATAACATACAGACCAAAATATTAATGTAATATATAGCACGCAAGAGGAATTTATAAAATAAAATGCACTTTAATAAAATGCACTTTAATAAAATAGATTAATATGGTTGAAATATGGAAATAAAGCAACAGAGCAATGATGACAGTAATTGATTTAGATTTTTTTTATTTCCATAAGTATAGTGAATAGTAGAATTAAAAAAAAACAGAAGTGAACTGAAAAGGTAAAAGGTTTCGTAACCTTTCGACTGTGAAAGATAATATCCATCAAGATATTGTGGCTTTTTCTTCATTTAATTTGACATATTTCAAGGAGTGATGAAGCAAGGTGAGAGAGGACCCATGATTGTTATCATATTTTGAGTTTATATGAGCTTTCCTAAGCTTTTGTGGTCTGTTAAACAATTGAGACAGTGGTTTCTGAATAGTTTTATTCTTTCTCATTTCATTTAAGCAATATGATTTTCGTGTGCAGCTAATGCTATTAAGAAAAATGTTGGGAGATGTTTAAGGATTTTATTTAAGGAGTAGAGATTGTCTAAAAGACAGATGTGGGGGTAAAGCAGGTGCTGACTTGAAGATCTCAAATAGCTTGACCTCTGACCAAAACTGCCCTACTGGTGTACAGAGCCAGAAAGGAATTAGCTGTTGCTTTCTGGCTCTGAGTGTGAAGTGTTTGAGTTTTAATAAAGCACTGATGTGTCCAGTAAACTTTCCTGTTGAGGTAACAATATTAGTTACCACATATTTTTTGAGTGTGACCTTTAAGTAATTAGTACAAAAGTCTTCTGTTGACTACATGCCCATCAAGACATACAGCCCTAATTCCAAAAAGGTTGGAACAGTGCAATTTAAATAAAAACAAATTACCATGATATACACATTTCTTAAACCAACATTCTATTCACAATAAAACAGAGAAATCATATCAAATGTTGAAAGTGAGACATTTTACTATTTCATGCTCATCTTGAATTTCTGCCATTAAAAAAGTCTCAAAAAAGTTAGGACAAGGGCAACAAAAGACTGAAAAAGTAAGTGGTGCTAAAAAATAATTCGCTGGAGGAACATGTTCCAATAATTAGGTTAAATGGCAACAGGCCCATAATATGACTGTGCAGAAAAAGAGAACCTTAGAGAGGCAGAATCTCTCAGAAGTAAAGATAGGCAGAGGTTCAGCATTCTGCTAGAAACTGCATCTACATATTGTGGAGCAATTTCAGAATAATGTTCCTTAATGTAAAATTGCAAAAACTTTGAATATTCCATCATCTACAGTACATAATATCATCTAAAGATTCAGATAATCTGGAGATACCTCTGTGTGCAAGAGACACAGCTGAAAACCAATACTGGATTTTCATGATCTTCAGGCCCTCAGGTGGTAAACAAGCATGATTCTGCCATGGAAATGACTACATGGGCTCAGGAACACTTCCACAAATCCTTGCCTGTGAACAAAGTTCACTGTGCAATCCACAAATGCAGGTTAAAGCTCCATCATGCAAAGAAGAAGCCATTTGTGAACATGATCCAGAAATGCCAGCATCTTTCTTAAGTGGATCAGACTATTATACACAAACCCAACTGTGGAGATTTTAACTAATAATACCATCTCGCAACCCTTTAGCTTACAGAGGTCCACGCGCCACGTGCCTTCTGTCCCCACTGTTATTTACACTAGCAATTGAACCCTTAGCCATGGCAGTGTGAATGCATACACTGATATCGGGTATTACAATAGGAGGAGTTGATCACCGCATTGCCTTATTTGCAGACGATATAATATTTTTCCTGACAAATTTAAGAGATAGTGTTCCCAATTTGATAAAAAACAATTGAACATTTTTGAAGATTTTCAGGGTACAAAATTAATAATTCCAAATCAGTACTAATGTTCCTTAACAAAAGGGAAAGAGAGAATCCTGTTATAAACACCCCATTTGCAACAGCTACAGAAGGCTTCAGGTATTTAGGTGTTAAAATTACCCCTGAAATAAGTAACATAATCCCAGCAAATTACAACCCCCCTACTGGAGAGAGTAGCTGAGACACTGAATCGCTGGTCTTCCTTGCCTATATCCATGGTTGGCCGAATAAATTTGATAAAAATGACTATCCTACCCCAGTTTTTATATTATTTT
>VUQH01014289.1:4327-16068 GCA_015106775.1 Etroplus canarensis
TCCAGCAGTATGACCTGTTACATAACTGCACAGAAAAACAAAATTGGATGTGTACAGTCCATCCAAATCAATTGCACATTGTTCATTACTGAAACAGAATTTTTCTGTTGTTTATGGGCAGATTTGGTTCAGTAACAGCAATTAGGTGTGTTATACATCTAGAGTGTGCATGTGCACAGTTGTGCTCTGACGTGGCCGATGTCTTGTAAAGACTGAAGGCTGAAATCACAGTAAATTCAGCGACGGATTGCAAATCAGAAAAATATGAGGTTTGATTAGAGCAACAGGTTTTGCTTGCGTGAGGTGGAAAAATTGGTAGCAATTCAGAAGCAAAATGCCATGGTGTGCAACCGAAACAGCCTTCACAAATTAATCATGCTATGCATGAAGCATGTGACTTGTCACTCAAGATGACAGAACAGCCATATTTCCCTTAGATTTTTGTGTAGTTGCCCACAGAATGAGTTTTAACTGGAATTCTTGAAAAAAGTAATTGATTAGGCCCTCATCTGCAATGGTTTAACAAAAGTGCAAACCGCCAGCAACTCCCCCTGTTCCTATAACAGCAATACATCAAAACATACAAGTTAGCCTTCTACTTCACATCAGTAAATAAAGACTTAGGTCCAGGCAGTAGCATTGTGAACTCTTACAGCTATGTAGTCTCACCTTTTTAGACCATGTCAGAGCATGCCTTTTTTTAATTAAAACAATAGGATAAGGCCATAGATTGTATAAAGAAGATAGAGGTAACCCCTTGATATCATTCACTGCTTTTTGAAGTCCTGTTTTGAAGCCTTAAGCATTATGGAATCACCGTTTTAACTTTTTGGAGCCAAAAGAAACAATATTTGGAGCAGAGAAGAAAGTAATAAATTATGCTTGCTACACTAGTAGCATGGTTAGCAAGATGCCTCCACACACTGTACCAGTGCATTTCACAGACACAGATGTCTGGTTATTGGTGTTAAATTAAAGGATGAAATGTCATTCACCGTAATAGTGTCCCTGGTAGTGTAGTGGTTTGCGTATTTGCCTTTGAAGCAAAAAGTCCCTGGTTTGATTCCAGGTGGGGTCATAAGCCCCTCTCACCATGGAGGGTTGCGTCAGGAAGGGCATCCGGCGTAAAACCTCTGCCAAATTACCAACGCGATTAATCCGCTGTGGCGACCCCTTGGTGGAGAATACAAGGGAGTAGCTGAAAGATATGTCACTCACCGTAACAGGAGCACCAAGAAGCAGGAATCTGTGTCTGTACACTGTACCAATACGGTGTGTGGACACATAGCAAGCCCTATTATTTGAGAGATATTTGTATTAAGAATACTCTCAAACCTTAGCAGACAGCTAGCATCCACGTGTCAATGTGGTCGTGCTCTTGAAGGGAACCCTGAATATTAGCACTTGTTGGCCTCAAAATGTTGTGGTTGCTCTTATCTGCTGACGTTCATTGTTAGTGACACATAAAAATTTTTAATTACTTTAAAAATAATATATATTTACTACCTTTTTTGACCTACGGAGGTTGTTATTATTTTACCTATGCAATGCATTATGGGACGATGACATAAAATGGTTGCAGAATGTGACATGTTGTTTATGGCTCGGTTTTCTTTTACTATTGAACAGTGAATATAAATGAACAATGCTGCACTGCGCTGCTTTTGGTTGCAATTTCCAGTCAAAAGGCAACAAAAACAGCAACATAAGTCTTCACAGCTTTCTGAGCGACAAGAAGAAGAGAGCTGAATGGGACAAAGCCTGTGGATGAACACATCTTCCTAAGGGCCTGCGTTTATGTTCTCCACACTTCTTGCCTGATGCATTTGAGTAATTTTGTCAACTACTGCTGCTAAAGGAGCTATCAGGGGATGAGATTATAAACAAAGGCTGAAACCAAATGCTGGGCCAACAATTTTCTCTCACAAGGTGCCTAAACGCTGCAGGCTGAGGAGCGAAAAACACGTGGAGAAACATCACAGACAGGAGACGCTAGATGCTCTTCTGGTGGGATGTAGACAACTGGCTCCCCCATCACAGCCTGTGAGTGTGAACCATTAGACACGACCCTGGACACAGCGGAACCTGACAACCCACCGGTTTAGTTAGTTAGTTAGAACATCTGTAAGTGTCCAGTTTTCTTTAATTATGACCGATGCCGCAACTCAAATAGATGGCAGCACATCAGATGGTTCACTGGCCATCAGATGTGCATTACCTGATCACTATGGATCATATTTATGCAGGAAAAACAAGAAGATGAAGACCGTCAGTTACAGGATATGTTCCTTTCAGATGATGAATTAAGCGAGGAGAGTCGGTCAGTGTAAGTTCATGTAAGCTCAGTTTACGTTGTAAATTTTTATCACTATTTTTAGTGTATATAACTATATAATGTATAATGCACTCCTCTAATCTATGTGGGAATACGTTTGATCCTGATGTGTTCAGTGAACAGCTGCTGACAGAAAGTGGAGCTCTTTGCAGCAAACACTCTCTCTCTAAATTGGCATCAGCAAGCAGCTGCCACACAAACATCAGCTAATTTGACTACCCTCTCCTCTTCACCCTGATCATCCTCATTTTCAAGTGCATTTTTAGTGATTTTTTTTTTTATTTTTTATTTTTATCTCTGTCAATGCACTCAGGTTCAAACTAAAAAGTCTGAACGGAAGACATTCAGCCAGTGTACTGCTACATGGGCCCAAGACTGTTGCACCCATTTGATGTCATTACCCACAATGCATTGCAACATAAACAACAATGGTGGCATACAAGTGAAATTAATTTTTAGAAATTTATAAAAACTATACAATCCAGAGTATTTTTAAGATCACCTTTTTATAGCTGAAGCAAATTTTTATCACACAAGGTCTATTATTTCTCCCAGTTGGGGTTCCCTTTAATCATACTTAACTTTGAGGCTTAATTTAATTGAAACAACTAAATTATTTATTACAATTAATTCGGATCACTCTGTGGCCAAATCGCATATGCGGCTTTATCTGCTATGGCGATACTTTGGGGAAAATGGAGAAGCCAAAAATAACTTGCCCCTAAATATTTCTCATCTGAAAGTTAGGCATTTTTAAACATGAATTTATGTGCACTGATTCAATTTTGGAGGCAACTTCAAGTGGCCACCTGAGGAACTGCAGGTTTAGGTTACCCTCATTTTAATATGAAGTCGTCACTTGGATAACATTGTCACTGCTCGATCCCGACACCCGAAACTCGATTTCTTCTATGCATGTTTGAAAATGCAAAATCAGAAACGCAATTGTTCTACAGAAAGGTGTTTTCCCTGTTTGTTCCTTTCACAGTAAAAATGTTTGACTTAAACACTATGTGTCTTTTACACATAAAATTGCACTGAAAAAATTTACAACAGATTCTAGGATTAAAAATAGGGCTGTCAAAAACCGACACGTTAATCAAGATCAATAATCAATTTGCATGATTAATTTGATTAAAAATTTTAATGCAGTTAACTTGTGTACAGTGCAGAATGACTGAAAATCCCACAGTTCCACTCTGTGTAGTGGCAGCTTCGAATAATAACCAAGGCAGATGTCATTTTACTGAACATTTTTTATTTATAGAAATGCTTCATCTGACAAGTAGCAAAGGAACAACACATTTCTTACTCTGCTCCAAGGATCATCACGTCACTAAAACTAGCAACAACACTAACAGAACTACTTCCTGCATTTCAAAATAAAGCACTTCCTATCAACTCCTTTCACAGTAACGTTAAATAGTTACCATTAACGAGTTAAATATATTTCTTATACATTTACTGTGCTAAATGACAAGAATAGCATGTTTTAGTATTTCCGACATAACTAAAAGAACATAATATACACAAGATCATTTAAACCAAAAAATATTCTCAACACACACAATGTTGCAGATTGATGCACCAATGCTATCTGGCTGCAGAACCAATTTGATCAAGACTGATTATATTGGCCCTCTTAATGGGAAGTTTGAGTACAAAAAGAAATATAAGATGGAACAATTGACAACATGCACACTGTGCAGGAAGGAGTTTTCATTTCACCAAAGCACTTCCAGCTTAAAGTGCCACATCAACGCTAGTCGGGATTTCCCCTACAAATACTTTGTGTGAGTTCCTACAAGTGCACCTAACGGGAGCAGCCAGAAAAAGAAGAGGACGATTAAATAGAAGATTTTTTGCTTAATAAAAAAAGTTATATTTTTTGTGATTTTAGTTAAGAATGTCTAATATAAAGCACAAATTAAAGTACATTCCCTTTATTAAACAAACTCTTGTTTGTAAATAATTACTATGAAGCTAATTTTGTGATTCATAAACAAAAATGTTTGTTTAAAAAAAACTTGTTTTAGATGTATAAATTAACTATGAAAAAGAACTACATTTGTGTGATTATTCATGAAAGGATGAAAACGTGTATTATTTTAGTGGTACTGTAAAAGTCCAACTAAACATATTTTATATCATCGTGTATATCTAAAGATTTATACCAGCTAACAACATAAAGTGACTTTTCCTTTTGTAAATTTCTGCATTCAAGGAAAAAAAACACAAAAATTCACTCTGAGAGAAGAAATCAGCTTTAATTTTCAGCTGAAAGAATCTCTCTTTGTAGAAACAAACAAAATCTTAAACTATACACTTATTTACAAGACTGATAGCAGCATTAGAATTATATACAAATGTCAGGTAACAGTAGTTTAGTAGTTTTAATCCAACACCATCAAGAAAAAGATCCTTTAATGATTTGTGATAATTACAGAGTAGCTACTCAATATGAATCTGCTGCCCCAAGTGGCCGATGCAGTTTCATTTTGAATCTTATTGGATCCTTGTTATTAATTTTTTTTTTTTTTTTTCTTAGAAATTTTAAATTGAGTCACTCTGGTGCACTGTGCTCTCTTTTTTATCAGTCTGCTTTATGAGACTCAGATGATTTCACTCAACTCCTAGAATGTATGCCTCTGTCATATGATTTCTCTTTCCTTCAGGGGCTCATTATCCAATTACTACTGGCTGGATCTGATGGTACAATTCCAGTGTTATTGCTTCCATTTTGTAATATGTGGCCCACTACTCTAACCCAGGCATGCAGACTAGATATTTTAGAAGCCCCTGTACCTGGGTCCCAGTATCCTGACTGGTTAGAAAAGAGAAGTGGTGCTGGTTAAGCAGGCGCTGGGGTTCAGGGAGGACGAACAAGTCACTGAGACTGACTGTGATGTTGTGGTGTGGGTGCTTTCCCCGCAGCTCCTCTGACCAGCCCAGACAGGATGCGAGTTAACTGCAGGCCATTTACGTCAGCCAGCAGGATTCATGACATCGGCCTCTTTTATTCACAGAGGGAGGGGAGAAGGGGAGAAAGCCCGGGGAGGAAACCTCGCCTTTGCTGAGGCAACAGACAACCTCAAGAGCTAAGTTTTGCCATGGGGTTGCATCAGCCAAAGGGAGAATGATCCAAATATATGTTTCCTGGACGTTCTTTAGCATGGATCTCCACCCTGCACTGTCACTGAGCAGCACAGGGAACTGTAGGAACACATTCACCCTGAACAAATCAATTCTAATGTTCAACACAGCAGCACCAGGGTCAGTTTAATTTGAGAATACACAGATGCAGTCTGGACAGTCTTAAAACTTCTTTTCTACCATGTATGGATGGATTTTCAATTAGGTATATAGTTACTTGTGGCATTGGACAATTTTACTGAAATGGTTATTCAGCTGGGATCAGTTGCCCTTCTTCTCAATTTTGTCTTCTTTAGAATTTTTAGACTCCCTTTGGATGTAAGAAAATTATATCTAAGAGCTTAATGTGATTTCATGCAGCCATCCATTTTTTTAACTACTGAATTTTATAAGTTTAATACCATTCTAAACTCAATACCATTTGTTTTTGCAAAAATTCTAATAAAAACAAGTTGTCAAGCTTTAAATCTTGCAGTGGATATTATGGGAAATAAACTGTCTCAGTGTGTGAATATAGATTTTGTGCAGAACAATTTGATTGTTCTTCACCACCGGATAAAGTGACCACAGATGAATGTATGTGTGGAATTCCTGAGATTAAAGCTCCCTCAAAGTTGCTCGTGAGGTTTAACTCCCCTGCATGTCCGAATGAATGGCCTTTGTCTTTAAGTTGAGTAAAAGGTCGCAAGTCCTTGAGGGTGTTTGTACTCCAGGGAGCTGAACAGTACAAGGATGCAGAGACGGAAACACACCCTGTTTATTTTTTCCTTTCTTTCATTCCTCAGATTACCTTCCACAGTTTGGGGCGAGCTTTGTCTTTGGGGCCCTCCAATCTGCCAGTTAGGTGTGTGGTGTTTATTAGGACATGCAGTCATCACGCTGTTGTGACAAAAGCTAGAAAAGCGAAACACCCGTGTGGACTCAGCTGTCACTGATGGATGAAGGGAATGAGAAAAAGGACAGAGAGAGCATGTATGTGTGTGTGTTTTGTTTTATAAGTGTGTTTTAGAGGAGTTTATAGTGGGAAAAGCTGAACAGATGGGTCCACATTACCACAGGGTATAACCGAACAGAAGCCAGCCAGCCATGAGTTAGAGATAATTACAATAACTTTTGTTACATCATGAACATGACGACGGACTCAAGTTTAATGTGCTGCAAAAATGTAAATAAGCTAGTAATTTGATGTCTGTAGAGCCTTAACTGACAGAATAATTGAGAACTGTTTTAAACAACTGATTTTAATATTTCAATGGGTTCTTTGATGATGCAGCCTTCTCTTAAACAGTGACAAACAGAAGCCTTTCCAGTGGTTGCAGATTTTCTCATTGTAGACACGAACTCCAGTGGCCTGCAGAGCTGTGGCCCTGTTGTCCTCCTCTTTGTCAAACACATCAGATTTTCCCCCGTTGCACCCTGATCGAATTATTGAGTGAAAAGAGCTCGCCCGTATGAGATTTCATCGCCCAGCCCCCTGGCTGACGTTCCTATCGCATTGCATGTTGGGACCTCAGCTCTGTAAATGTTACTCAGTACACTGTGTTTGTTTATCTTTTAAGACTCTAAGTTAGACGCCAGACAAATTTCCTCCTAACCCGGTGTGAATATCAACTCCTCGTCATCTCTGGTGTCTCGGCGCAGCTCCGTCATCACTGTTAACAATCAGGCAACTTTAATTAAGCCATTTGGAAAAATGGGTCCTTAATGTTTTTCCTCTTAAGGCCTCTTGTTAAAGTCTTGTTGCTTAATGTTCTGTCCAATTACCCTGTGTTTGTAGACCATTTGCTGCAGGCCTTCTTCAGTGCTTCAACCTTTATAGGCTGAGGGACTCCGCCTAAGCATAACTGCGTTCACTTTTAATGCAATCTTACACATAATAGCTTCTTGTAGCTGAACAAACAAGGTAAATCAAGTTATAACCTTCTTAAAGTTCTCTGAGGTACTGCTGTGTTTGGAAGCAGAACAGATACTCTTACCAGCTGAAACTCAATCATGCAGGTAATTCATTTTCAGCAATGCTGTATCTGTTTGATGTTGAATTGTTGTTTTTATCCTCTGCATTTGACATCTTGTGATTACAATTTCCTGGGACAAAGTCAAACACAAGTAAGAATGATAATGCTGTGATCCCTAATAAAACGTTCAGATCAGCTGAATGGAGTGGAATGCCTCTGGAGAGGATGTTAGTGTACCTGGTTTCTACTTTTTTCTGTCAGGTGCAGTATGTCGAGTTTTGCCTTCCTTGCTTTGATTAATGGCTAAATCAGTAAGAAGGGGGATCAGCAGCAGGCTGTCTCAGTGATTTAAACCATATTGACAATGCAATCAGACCGACCGACCGCAGACTGAAGAGCTTAGACCAGGAATTTACAAATGAAGTTAAGCAGCTTACAGAGGTCCAGGTATCATATGGTTATAGTGATGATTTATGTCTAGCACACGCTCTCTGGCTTAGAGCTCAGTGTTTCTGCAGTAGCATCATCTTTGTCAGGACTTAATATGATTAATGCCCTTTATTTCCACTTCTTTAAAATTTATACAAATGAAGGCTTTGTTTAATACTCGGATGTAAATCATTTGCAGCAGATAACTAAGGTCTGGGACTCATGGGCATTACCAAATGCTGAGTTTCCTCCCTCGAGATATTTTGCTGGGCTATTATTGCAGCTGCCTTCAGTTGCTGCTTGTTTGTCTCTCTGCCTTTTGTCTTCAGTAACTGAAAGACATGCTCTTTTAGGTTGAGATTCTGTCCAACTCTAACTAGTCTAATCTGCCCTTTCTGTTAAATGTTAGTATTGGTTTGCATATCAAGGCAAACCTATTGTGTGTGCATTCATGAAGATCTCTATTAATTGACTATTAAAACGATTCCTCCTCCAGAGAGCTCTTGACCTGACTAAACGAACCCTTGAAGATGAGGGTTTTCTTCAACAAGTAAAGACTGCAATCGTCCACTTTAGTTGTCTTCTGTAACCTTGTTTAAGAATGTATCAAATGCTGATTTGGCCACTCCTAAAGGTCCTTTATGGATGGGCTCCCTGAATTAAAACAGGAACTCTAAATTTCAGTCAGGTGGTTGTGAAAACTGTATCTTTGTCCAAATACGTATCACGTCACAATGACTACCTGATTATCATGTCACAATGAATTTAGGTAGCGTATTATGGATTGGACAGCAGTCACAATCATTAATATTTACATCTTATCATGTAACATAGTTGGAAACCATGAATCATGGGATTTGATCTCTGTAGCAGACAAGAATGTAAGGTAAGATGTACTATCACTACCCACTGATTTCCTTTAGGACTTTTACTGTTTACATTAAGTGACAGGGGAATCCGTTTTGTCTGTTTATAAGTGAGGCAAATCACATGTTGTCGTGAGAGAAAACAGACTGGCTGAAAGGATTTGGCACATCCTCATCGGTGTTGACAATGTAAATGTGAGTATCCGGAGATACTTCCCTGTGAACAAGCGCTTGCTTGTTTACACAAGTGAGTGCATTTACCCTCATGTTGTTGCTGTAATGAGGTAAAGGAGAACGTGGTGGCATTTTATTCGCTTTATTTGTGCCCACACAGTTACTATTTTGGGATACTGAGTCTCCCTATCGTCCCCTTGGCACAGCGATTATGTAACTTTTAGTAATTTTTTTAAATGTAGTTTTTGCCCTTTTTTGTGACTTCTATGTAAAATGCCAAATCTGAATGCAAATTTTTGGGCTTCAGTGATCTGGACCATATAAAGAATAATAAAGATTGGAAACCTGAGGTTATGAACATGTGGGCCAGATGCAGATCCCCTCTACCTCCCCCACTCTATAATTCCCACAACACATAATACGCACAGACAGGCTCACCCCTCTTACAATAACAACTGGCCTTTAAAACAGGGTGCTATTAAACAGTGGACAGTCATGTACAGAGAAATGAGGACACACTGCTGAGGCTCTGACGTCTATTTCCATTCATGCACAGACTTCAAATCTGACTGGAGGTGTGGCTGCATTCATGAATCAGTCAGGGGCATATACACAGCTCTGAAGATACACTGTAGTCTCCTTTAACACTGTATAGGTGTTAAGAAACAGATTTATGAGGGAACAGATCACACTCTTAAAGCAAACACGGGAGCCCTTGCTGGTTTTATTTGCGCTCTCCTCGAACATGGTCTGAAGTTGCTGAAAAGGTTTGTGACAGTTCTTTTTAAAAGGCACCCAAAAAGCCCAAATTATACCCTGAATGTGCATAGTGAAAATGTATGTGCTAACTCTTTAAACAAATTAAAACTGGTTTTCCCTGTGAAACATTGTTTGAGTTGTTAATGTAAATCTTAATATTGAGATCTAAAGGAATATGAAGTTTGTATCACATGTATATACACTAGTATCATGTGTGTCATTCTGCACCCTCATCCTCTGCAATTCTCTGGGGCCTTGTTGTTGCCCTTTTGTCTCAATGTTGCAACGGACAGGAAGAACTGACAGTGAAACTGTTTGGAAATGGAAACCTCAGCAGGGAGTAATCAAATCTCCCAAAACGATCCTTTCCACTCGAATCTTAAAATCTAATTTTTGATATTCGCATCAAATTGAGTCTAATCAAATTTAATCTAAAAGAACAATACTGATTTAATCAGATGTTCCAAAAATAAAAACAAACGGTAGAAAAATTTGCAAAAGCAGACAGTCCATTCAAAGACTATTTGCAGAAGAAAGGCAGTATCGTGTTCTGAAACTGCAAGCTTCTTCCATCCTACCAGTTCTTCCAAAATTAGAAGGTGACTTGGAGAGCACAGAGTTTCGCCAAGACTCCAAGTTCACTCTTCCATATTTGTAACCATCTTAAGTATTAGCAAATAGATTATCCAAAATAGAGTGATGTAAAATACACAAGTGCCTTTTGTCCTATAGTCGTCAAATGCTACAAAATAGTTTGTACTTTCTCAGAATGGGGTTGTGAGTCATGTGTTTTAAGTCTGGTTTTTATTAATCAAATAGTTATTGAGATGTGACCTCAGCTGATTTCAACTGGCTGTAATAAACAAATCCTTTCAAAAAGGAAAAATCAATTTGATAACTTTTGTGAGGTTTAGTGTGAAGATCATCTGTTCCAGTTTTGGTCATGATTGGTAATAACCTGGGTCTGTGAACAATGTTTAAATGTATTCATAAAAGCCACTTCTGATTTATTTTAAAGGCAGCCTAATCTAAAGAATCCAACAGTGGCTCATTTGTGAAAACTTGGTTTTAAAGTTACCTGGATGAACATCTTCCAACTACAACCCAGTGGTATACTTATGTGGTGGAGGCAACAAGGTTTATTCTTAGCTTCTTCCTGTGCCTTCAACCTTTCCTTTCATGAAAATTAGCCTGGTAGTTGCTGTTGTAGCCTACAGACAAGCAGATGTAATGAAATGAAAACATAATTGCTTTTCTGATGCTAATAAGGAGCTCTATGAAGAGCCTGTCATGCAAGATGTGTCATTTAAAATGCTGGTTTTGGTAAAGTATTGTCATACTCAAGTCACTAACCTCAGCCTCATTGCTGTTTATGTGGTGCCTGTTGAAACATTTTCAGTGCAGTTATCTGATAGACAACATGGTGGGCTGTCTGGTTCAATGTATTAACAAGAAGTCTGTGCTCCAATCTTACAGTAGTATTAATTAGCAGTCATCTTGCTGTGTACTCCAGTGTACTTCTAGTGCCAGTCCCAAGCCTAGATAAATGGGAGGGTTGCATCAGGAAGGGCATTTGACCTAAATTACGAGAAAAAAGAGAGAAGCGAAAAGTACCTTCTTCTTCAACAAAGTACACCTCTCACCAGTGGTCACCATCTTGGCTACCTTCAAAAAATTTTCCTCCAGGAGGATATATTGTCAACACCAAAGGCAACACTAATGCTAACTGACACTTGTTGTTCTGTCAGGCGAACATTAACATTCGATGTATGGCCAGAGGGTTGACCAGTTGTACATGTTGCCAGCTAGTGACAGTGCTACTGTTGATTGATTTTCAGTAAGTGCCAACTTGTCATGTTCAGTTTGAGACAACACAACCCAGAAACCTGGAAATAATACACTTCCCTAGTAACTAGGTGGGGTACACACTGTATTACATGCACTTGTACTAACGGAAGTGTCTGACTAAAGATAAATATTTTGTCAGTGAGAGTCACCTAGCTAGCTTTGTTGTCCATAAATGGCCACTTCTTAATCTGAAAAACCAGCGGTGGCCAGAACGTTGCAAAA
>VUQH01014299.1:4421-19323 GCA_015106775.1 Etroplus canarensis
AACAATAAGATGTTTCTTCAAAAAAAAAAAAAAAAAAATCAATCATTCATTCAGCCCCTTGTCCCACAGCTGCCTTCACTGAAAAAAAAAATTTCAACAGATTATTGCCCATATTTTCTAAAAGATGTTATTACAATGTTGACTTTGATCATTTTCAAACATTACAAAAGATAACAGTTTGTGTACAACAGCATACTGGGCTCATTGCAGGTGTAAAAAATTACAGGGTAGGGGAAGAGAGGCAGAAAAACACTAAGAATTTCCATTGAAGTCACAAAATTTAGGAGGAAAATATTTACCGAAATTCATGACAGACAACCTTAATTTCTCTGAGAAAACATCATTTTGACAGAAAAAAAAACCAAAAATTCGCCCCATTACTCTGGTTAAAGACTCACAGCACAAACAGGGAACACCATGCACACACAGAGGTTGGTGAGGAGGTGGAACAAAAGGTATGAATCCACCACCCATATCCTTGCAGGGGTCCAGCTTCATATGTACAAAAGCCATCACCTAATTTATGCAATACTCTTTTAGTTAGACAGTGTCCCTGTAGTGTAGTGGTTTACACATTCGCCTTATAAGCAAAAGGTCCCTGGTTCGATTCCAGAAGGGTTGCATCAGAAGTGCATCCGGTGTAAAACCTCTGCCAAATTATCAATGCGGATTAATACGCCACGGCAACCCTTTGGGGAGAATACAAGGGAGTAGCCGAAGGTATACATTCTTCTGAAGAGACACAGTTCATGGCAACGTCTTTTCAAAGATGCTTATGAGATTTGGGCTAAAGTCAGTGAATATTACTTATTACTAAACCTGACAATTAACTAGGCTATTATTAAAACATTTTTGCTACTTGGATGAAAATCCTTTGCAGTCAATAACTGTCTGAAGTCTAGAATCCATGAACATCAACAAACACTGCATTTCCTCCACTGAGACGTTTTGTGAGGCCGTTGCTGCTTGTTTGTGGGTCTCTCTGCCTTCAGCTTTGTCTTCAGTAACTGAAAAACTGCTATTGGGCTGAGATCACGTGACTGACTTGGCCATGGAAGAATATACCTTTTCTTTTACCTTCAGAAACTCTTGGCTTGCTTTTGCAGTATACTTTGGGTCATTATCCATTTGTACTGTGAAGCGTCATCCAGTCTTTGCAACAATTGGCTGAATCTGAGCAAAGATCATGAATAAACACTAGTGATCTGGTTCCATTGGCAGCCATACATGTCCACGCCATGACATTGCCTCCACCCTGTTTGATAGATGATGCGGTATGCTTCGGATCATGAGCTGTTCCTTTCTTTCTATACACTTTGCTCTTTCCATCATTCTGGTACAAGTAAATCTTGAATTCTGTGAGCATCCAATTAAGTTGTCTTCCATGGCCTTGTGGTGTTGCTAAGCTGGCCAGTGCATTCCTTCTTTGTAGCAATGTACCAGACTGTTGTTCTGGCCACTCCTAAAGTGTTTGCTATCTCTGTGATAGGTTTATTTTGTTTATTGCAGCCTAATGATGACCTCCTTCACTTGCGTTGACATTTGTTTTAACGTCAAATTGAGCGTTTCAGTGAACAGCGACCAAACGCAAGCTCAACTCCAGATCTTTTACCTACTTAGTTTGGCATGGAATAACAAGGGAACAGCTGGCCATAAAACTACTTGTCAGTCAATTTTCTCATTACTTTGAGCCTCTAAAATGGGAGACTATGCATGAAAAGGACTATAATTCCAAAAAAAAAAAAAAAAATGCAATGCTCTTGTCAAACATCTCGAATTAAAGCTGAAAGTCTGCACTTTGATCATATTTTGACTGTGTGGTTTAAAATCTACCGTGGTTGTGTACAGAGGTAAAATGTGTGTCACTGTCCCAAAACTTACGTCCTGAATTTAAAATGTTCTGTGATGTTATTCTTGGATTAAAACCACTGGTTTTAGATTATTCCTGATTTTTTTGTTCTCTGAATATTACTAGCTTCTTTGGCTTTGTATTTATGTCTTTTATTTTGTTATTTACTTATCTGCTTGTTTGTCCATTTAAACCTGAAATGGCCACAGATTATGACATGAAAAAAATCAAAGGAAGATACGTAAAAAAGCAGGAGACTCAGAGTTAGGGATCATGCATTACTATCTAGACAGCAAGAGAAAACAAAGTGTAGTGAAAAGATTCCTAACCTGCGTTGCGTGAGCAGAGGAGGACTCAGCGGCACAGTTCGCCCCTTGATTGCCTCTGAAAACTAGCCTCCACAAGATGATGTCAAGGATCAAAAACTACAGGAAATTTCAGGAGGAACTTGAGAATCAACTGAGTATGAAGATTGAGTTACAGCCACAGAAACAAAGAAAGGCAAAAACATCTTGAATAAGGGAAAAAAAGATTCACTAATTTAATTATTTAGCAGCCACTGAGCACTGATGGCATAAGAAAGAAAAAAATCAATGCATGTAAATCACCGTTTGCAAATTTAAAAGGAGATCAGTCACAGAAAGCATGTAGGGTGGGATGTCTCTAAGGCGTACCTCCAAGATGAAAGAAACAGCCGTATTCACGACGATAATGACAACCAGAGTAACACGCCAGTCATGGGGAACACACACGGTCTGAGGGGAGGGTAGAGGGGCACAGAGGACAGTGAATGGAACACTTCTGAGGTGCTGCAGCGTCCCTCACATATTCACACTTTCACAGATGTTTCTCGTCCTCAGTTCATTCACTCAGTGAAACAGCAACACCCGGAGAAAATGAGAAACACACAGTTTTTACCTCCAGGAAGTTGTCGATGGCAGGAAAATGACGCAGCATGATGAGGAGGAGAAAAGAATACAAGCCGATGCAGGACAGCATGAACAGCCCTCATAGAATAAAAGAACATAGTTATTTTCATTTTTCAACATGCCTACCATATGTAAGCACTACCAGCCAAAAGTCTGGACACACTCGATCATAGTGGAGTATTTCTTCATCCATCATTATTTTCCACATGATGATTAGAGATTTTGCTTTCAAATTTCTCACTTCTAAACATCATCAGTGCTCTGCTATGAGCTTTACTTATTCAGGGCAAATTTTAAGAACTGTACCTTTTCCAAACAACTTTACATTTATAAAGGAGTTAACCCACTGGTTTCATGCTGACTGTGTATAGTTGTCAAAGAGTTTCATTTTGTGTGTTTGTGAATCACAGGTTCTTTATTAAACTTTTAATTTGCCCTGATTTAGTAAAATTTAAAATTCGATTTAAGATATTATTGCCATGGTGTTGTTGAAAATTTCAGACTCATTCTGTGATGGAACTACTTGGATTCCATACACACATCACCTGAAAAAAAAATCATCTTACAATTCTTGTAGCTTGGCTGTCTGAAGGGCTTCCCTTTGGAGAAAACAATGGCCAAAGCCAAATACTGGAAGGAGGAGACATAGAAGAGAGAGGTGTTCTCATAGTTCCTGATGTTTTTATGGTCTACAGGAGCTGTTATATTCACGCTGAGAGACAAACTGGATCTGGAAATATTACAGGCACTGCAAGAAAAGAGAAGATGCAGAAAATAAAGACAAATGTTTCATTTTAGAAATTAAGAATCTAGAAGTAAAGAAGGCCAAGACAAATGAAAAGTCAAGGTTTTTTTTATAGCACACTGAAGCAAAAAGACTGACCAAAGTGCAATTAATAAAACAATTAAAATGACACTAAGACAACAAAACAGTAAGGGAATATAACCAAATGCATGAATAAGATACAATTATAAATAAATTAAGATAACCAATATTGATGAAAGAAAGACACATTTATCAACTAGAAAAAAACCTAAAAAAAAAAAAAAAGCAAAAGAGAAGAGTTAAGTTTTTAGTGGATATTTAAAAGCTGTAGACAATCTGATCTGGAGGGGGAGGCTGTTCCAGAGTTTAGGAGCTTCAGCTGCGAATGGATGTATGGTGCTTGGAACTAAAGCTGAAGTTTGATACTTTTCTCTTCTTTTCTGTAAGCAGCTGATTGATTTTTTTTTTTTTGTTTTTGTAAATTGATTTCATTAGGATCCCCATTAGCTGATGCTGAACAGCAGCTACTCTTCCTGGGGTCCACACAGAACATATAAAAATACAACTGAAACATAGAAAAAACAGAACAAAACAAAGATCTTATGCAACATACTCATTTAAAATTCACTCATACTTTAGATCTTTTTTTCTTTTCAGCTGCTGGCAAAACCACATTAATAATCCTGACAGACGCTAGAAGAATATTTCTTAAATTACGGCTTGACATACACCTCTCGGTTATCTAGATGTTTTTCTTTCATTCAGCAGCTGCAAATTTTAGATCCTAGGTGCTGTGTTGTAAAACACAGATATCACTCACTCTGACTGAGGCGTCCATATCTCGTACCAGCTCTGCTGTCGGACCAGGAGAAAAGCCAGGATCTGGAAGCCCAGGCAGGTGAGGATCTGGGTCAGGACTGAGCAGAGCAGCTGGCCGGAAATCAGACTGGACGGAGGGCGACGGCACACCAGCTCCTTCCAGGCTGGATTCAGACTCACTGACAAGACAAAGAACATCATCCTTAGAAATCTGTTATTTGGATACTGACTGAACCTATTTTTGGTGCTTGTCGTCATGCTGCTCACTCGTAAAGGCAATGATGAGAATGATGATGAGGTCAATGAAGAGAAACTGGAAGTCTCCCAAGTTGCTGAGAATCTACAATATCAAAAGATCACACAGCGACAGATTAATGGATCTATAATCTCAGCTGACACTCGCTGACTTTAGCGCTAAATTCCTGTGTCACACTGTGTCATTGTCATCCTTTTCCCAGGAGCAAAATGACTGGCGTGTCATTTCGCCGTCTTTGTTTCACCTAAAGTTCTGTTTAGAGACACAACTTGTGGGAACCCAGTGTTTGTAACACCTAATGTTTGTTTGATTTATACATTCTTATTTAGGACCCCTCCTCCGTTTTATTCATGGCGTTTCAAATGACAAAATATTTTCCCAGCAGGTGATGAAGAGAAAAAAGTTTTGAGGAACAAATATCTATTCACCGAGTAAAGCAGGGTGACACTGATGTACTGGATGATGCTGTAGAGAGCCATGAACTTAAACACGCAGAACGATGTTATGAGGGCAGCTCGTCCCTCCCTTTAGAAGGAAAGACAGGGATTAGAGTTCAAACCAAAGCTCAGCGTTTCATGTTTTCAGCTTAGAAGAAGAGAGTACCAGCTGAGGGTCAGCTGGCTGTATGTATAAAAAGAGCAATCAGCAAGCGAATCATGTTGTAAAATACATTTACTTTTCTACCTGATTAGGTTGGGGACACAGGAGATGTTTGAGGTGGAAGAGGTGAAGGGTGAAGCAACCGAGGCCTCCAGCTCAGACAGAGAAATCCCACTGTGAGCGCTCTTCAAAGCCTAAAAGGGAAAGAGAGGACTTAATTAATGTAGCTCACTATGTTTCTGTAGCATCACTCAAATCCAGGTGGAAAGCACTGTTTCAGCGTGCTGCATCGTGGAGTATTTAATCCTTTAATACAACATTGATTATATATTTGCTAGGAAAAAGATTTACTCTCAAAATTGCAGAGCTTCTTTGAATTCCTGTGTGTCAGTACATGAATTACTGACTTGGAAACCGTGTGTAAGTCCCCTGCTTTACTTAAAGAACAGAGAGAAAAACACACAAAGTCGCATGACTACACACGGAACACAAAAACCTATATAAAAGGCATTTAAAGCATCGTAAAACCATGAAAAACATGTGTACTACACATTGTTCTATCGTACAAGTGTTTAATTATGCAGCTTAACAAAAGGCCACAACAAACTACAGTTCCAAAAAAGTAACCAAAGACATCAGGTTACAGTTTGCATTTATAAATTTTACTCATACTTACTCCACAGTCATTTGCACCATCACCACACATCCCAACAGTGTAACTGGAAGGTAAATAAAATATGTGAAGATACACGCAGACGTCACAAATGACAGATGAGGCCCAACAGATTAAAGATAAAGGCACAAAACAGAAGAGTGACTCACTCCATGCTCTTCAGGACTTCCACCAGCTGAGTCTTTTGGTCTGGAGCCATGCGAGCAAACACAGTGGCTCTCAGTGCAAGCTGCAGCGTCCCCATGAGGAGATATAAAGAATTACACCAACAGTTAAACTCATGCCAGTTGTTTGTAGATTTGACATAGGTTTAAAGATGATGTAAAGATGATGTAGACCTAATAACAGTCCAAGCAGATGTTTATGTAACCAAAGAAGAGCCTGTACCTTCTGGACCAGTTGAGGAAAGTGCTCGGTGATTACAGCAAAGGCCCTGCCGCTTACAGCGAAGTGATAACTTTGTTCCTGCTGATAAACATCCCCGTCCCACGTCCCTTCCCCCAGGTCAATTTCTACAGTCTAAAAGAGAAAAGATGAGTCAGCCCTCTTGAACTGACGTCAAGTATAAAACCTCAGAATTAACCCAAGAAAGTTTTTATTCTTTTTTGTAGATGCCTTCCCACTCTTACCTGACCAATTCATGCAACTGAAATACTGATAAATGTGTAAATGCATGTAAAGAGCTCTGCATTAATGAATGACATGTTTCAGTTCTTCTGTTCTACGTGATCACAAGGTAAAAATACTCTAAGAGTAAGGAGATGCCTGAACATGCAGGTCTCAAACTTATTAACGCAAACAGCAGAGTGGTTAAACAGGATTTCAAATATTATCTAGAGCAGCCTTAACAAGACGAGGTAAATCATCTATCCAGGCATATGACGCATGCCTCAACTAATAAAACATTTTTCAAACTTAAGTCTTAATGTTTTGCAAATATGAAGTTGTCCATTGACCAGGCGTTATTTATTTTTCAGTGGTTTCCTTTACAACTCCTCACTATGATACCTGGACTATTTTTATTTGCCTCACCTTTTATATACTATATACAGTATAATCTGACACACTGAGATAATATATTTGATCTTCTTATCCACTCCCAGATATATTTAAACTTCTTTTTCTGCCCCCCCTCAATATATATACAATATTTATTTGATAACATATATATCTATATTATTAATATCCACTTTCATAGTCACATTTTCATTCACTTATTTCTATACTTCATCCATTTTCATTTAACTGCACAAATAACAAATTTCAACAATAATAAGTGTGTAATAACAATGCATGCAATAATAACTGTGTAATAATAATGCAATTTTGAATTCTGATTCATTTTTATAGACACTCCTACCTGTGGCTATTACACTTTAAAGCTTCTCCCCATAATATCTGGACTTATACCTACTGCCATTCTGTGTACATACTGCAAATAGTATTGTTCAACCTCGAACCTATTATACAAACTGGACTCCCTGAATATAGGGTTTTTGTATAATTTATTTTCTTAACTGTACTGCTATCTTGATATTTATATTCATGTATACTTAACGGAGTGTCTGGAATGTGAGCAATTTCCCCCCTGGGATTAATAAAGTATTTCTGATTCTGGTTCTGATTTTTCCCGGTGGCGTGATGGTTAGTTGTCTCACAGCAAGAAGGTCCCGGGTTTGAATCCACCAGCTGGGTGGAGCCTCTCTGTGTGGTGTTGGTGTGTACTTCCTGGGTATTCTGGCTTCCTCCCACAGTCCAGAAAAATGTAGTGGGTTAGGTTAACTGGCAATTCTAAATTGGAGCATGAATGTGAGCATGAATGGTTCTGTCTTTCTTTGTTGGCCCTGCGACAGACTGGCGACCTGTCCAGGGTGTACCCTGCCTCTCACCCCATGGCAAGTGGGATAGGCTCCAGCCCCCCCCCCCAATAACCCTGATCTGGATAAGCAGAAAAAAATGGGTGGTTTCTTTCCATCTCACCTCATTGCCCTTGACAGCCTGAGCTGTGTTTTCAGTGTAATGCCACGTAATACTAGCAGGCTGGAAATCTTTGGGAGGCACGGCATCTGCTATTATGACCTTCTCATGTGGACGGACCATCCCACAGTCTCGAGCCACTGATATGGCCGTCAGCATATTGTCACCTAACAGGAGATACAATGGAAAGAATGAAAATGAGAGTGAATCCATGCAAAAAAAAAAAAAAAAAAAAACACCAATTTCAGACACAAATGAGACTAATTCAATGAGCTGAGTTACCCGTCACCATCAGTGTGCGGATGTTAGCTCGCTGCATTTCACATAAAACATCAGCAGTTTCCGGTTTGATTTTGTTCTGCATGATGATCAGACCAAGGAAGTCCATGTCGGTCTCTATTAGATTCCTATAAGACATAAATGACACATCTCTCAAATATCTGCTGCAGTTTGTCACAAAAAACTCACAAAAATCATCTTTAGAAAAAAACCCAACACATTTCCAAAATATTAGTGAATCTAACATGTGGCAATTTTAGCCTCTGATAATATTAGACATCATAAATTTTTCCCACTGCATCACACTAGTTCAAGAGTTGTACTTTTCTAACATTCCTTCCTGTTAAACTGCTTTTGACTTCAGTTAATGATTTCTGACATTTATTAAACTGACAGCAAACACCAGAAAGCAAACACTAATTTAACAAGCAGTTCTGTGACCACTTCAGACGAAAAAAGAGATTGTGATGGCATGAGGAAACTGGTGGTAAAAAAAAATGTTCATTTACAATACTTTTATTGTAAAAGCTTGCTCCCAGCAAAAACCTTGAATACTATTAAACATTGAATCATCCTGTTTTAGAACATGTAAAAACATTGCAAATATCCTCACTGCATCATTTCATCTAATTTTTCCAGTTGTGTGTGTAACCATTATCAAAGAAAAGCTCCTTCAGCAAAAGTTACAAAGTTTTTTAGGGTGGGAGTAGCCACATGCACTGTGGACATTGTTATCTGAGGACACTTATGTACAGTACCTGCTGAAGCTCTGGACTTTGTGCCAGGAGACCTTGGGCTCTAGTTGACGGTGTGCCAGGGCAATAACCCTGAAGCCCTGCCTAGTGTAGGTCTCCAGAGTCTCTGTGAAACACTGTGGGACTAAACAAACAGAATGATGTTAGCTTGGCCTTTTTACAACCCCAGTTCTAAACAAGGTGGGATGCTGTGCAAAACTTAAATAAAAAACAATGCAATGATTTGCAAATCTCAAACCAATATTTTACTCTCAAAAGAACATAGAACACATGAAATGCTAAAAGTGAGACATTTTACGATTTCATGTAAAATAATAGCTTGTCGTGAATTTGCTGGCAACAGCATGCCTCAAAAAAGTTAGGACAGAGCCATGTTTAACCACTGTGAAGCATCTCCTCTTCTTCTTTTAACAACAATCTAAAGGTCTGGGGACTGAGGAGACCAACTGCTAGACTTCTAAAAGAGGAGTTATGAGTTTTAACCTGCATTTGTGAATGGTACAGCACACTGTGGTCACAGACAATTATTTCTGAAAGTGGTCCCGAGCTTATGCAGCGATTTACATGTTAGTGATATAGTGCTGCCTGAGAGCCTGAAGATCAAGAGCATCAATTTGTAGATGCAGTTTCTGGCAGATTGCTGACCTTCTGCCCATCTTTATTTCTAAGAGACTCTGCCTCTCTAAGGTGTTCTTTTTATACCCAATCATATTACTGGCCAGTTGCTAATGAACTTAATTAGTTGCAACATGTTCCTCCAGCTGTTTCTTTTTAGTAACACTTAACTTTTACGACTGTTTATTGCCCTTGGTCCAACTTCTTTTTAGACTTGTTTCAGCAAATTCAAAATGAGCTAATTTTTTTATGAAATAATAAAATTTCTCACTTTCAAGATTTGATATTTTTTTATATTCTCCTATGAAAGCTGGTCTGTGAATATTGCAAGTCATTGCATTGTGTTTTATATGTATATATATATTTTAAACAGTGTCCCTTTTTGGAATGAGGGATGTGTATGAACACAGCATTTGTTTTACAGATCGCAAGGACGTTCCTTAAATTCAAATACTTTTTTTTAGCTCTACAGCAAAGCCAAATGAAAGGAAGGAAATGCTGATCCCATGTCTAACCTGTGTGCTGCTTGCACAGGCTGGCCACAACCTCTGGTGCCCCTTTCAAGAAGACATCCATGTGTTTCTCTCCCAACCTCTTAACCACCACACTCATCCTCTGAAGCGCAGAGGAGAAATGGAACTGACGCACAATACCGATTTCACTGGACTGAGGAGGAAAAGTCACATGTTGCATAGAAAATTGTTCAGTATGTGAAAATGTATTTTGTTCCAAATCAAGTGCTCAGAATAGTCTGATAGCTGATTTCGGGCTTTATGCTAAGCTACATGTCAGATGTGTCACATTCACCAGATATGAGTTCTTATTCAACACACAGTAAGAGTGTGAATAAGTATATTTCCCAAAATGCACAACTTCATTTTTTTCATGAAAAAAGGCAACTTACAGATAACTCAGAAAGCTCCTGAAAAAAAAATTCATATCAGCAATCTGAAATCAGGCAAGACTTATATATATTTATTTACAGCAATAAACATACGGCATGTTACAGTACCATGCTCTGAGTCAGTGGATTGCTCTGACAGGCTTTAGAGGTGGTGTGCTTCGGAGGTCGTACAACTGTGGGCATTATGCGATTGTGTAACGCAGTTTCTTCCTCCGTGGACTCTTCTAGGATCTAAATGAAAAACATCATATGATATAATCTTTAGGTCAAAAAACAGGAAAAGGCATCTTCTGCTGGGGAGTGAGGCTGCAGACTTCATTTACAGGCCATCAGAGGAAGCTGTGGTAGAAGCAACTAAGCATGGTGAACACTAAAAATCTGCTTACCCAGCCCGTGGCGTTGAACATCTTGAGGTCTAAAGGGTCTCCAGAGAGCTCTCCTTCTATTTTGGTCAGTGAGTGGCAGGTTGCCATGCAGGCTACAAAACTAGTGTTCACCAGACTTTCTTCAGCTGCTTCAGATTCGGGTGAAGAAAAGCTGCAATAAAGAAGAAAGTTCTGACTCAACAGCGCAACTCTTTATGACTGCAAAAAAGAAGCAAATCGTCAACAGCATTTACGATGCTATATTAAGTGTGCTTCCATGGTGCTCTGGAAACATCGTTTTTGTGACAGGCCAGAATCCTGTTTCCAGACAGAGATAAAAATCAAAACATCCTGTTTTCCTACAGAAAAAGCACAAGTAAAAAAAGTCTTTGGATGTTTCAGTTTCTTGCAGATAATTCTTTGCCCAGTGGCATATTATAGACTGTATATGAAAGATGGATCCACTGGTCTGTGGATCCATGGCATATTATAGACTGTATATGAAAGATGGATCCACTGGTCTGTGGATGATCATTTTAAAGCCTCAGCATGAGCGAGGCTATCATCTCCTTGGTTTCTTGAAACCAGACATGATAAGCGAGGAGTGGATCTGACTGGGAAACCAAGACACACTGTACGCTGATACAGCAGCAACATGTTAATCACAAGGTAACCACACCCTAAAGTGTGTCCTGTTTTAATCTAAATAGGATCAAACAACAAGAAGGAACATTATTCTACAATTAATAAGGCTTGAACTTGCCCACAAACCCCTAGGAAAGAATTTAGCAAGGTCATAACCATGTAAGCAGTAGGGTGAGTTCTCAGACTTCTTTTGCAGCCACTGGGACCATCCCTGTTGGGCATCTATTTTATACAGTCTATGACAGGGGTGTCAGACTCATTTCACATAACGGGCTTCAAACAACCCAAATTCCCTCTGACTGCGGTGGACCCATTGCCTACTGACTCAAAGAAAAAACACCACTAAATATTTCCCTCAAAATTCAGTGTAAAGAAGTTTAATTAGCCATTTCATTCCTGACATATCTTAAGAGAAAGAAGTTCAATTTTAACAATCCATCTGTTTTTCTACATTATGAAGAAATGCTCCTGGAGTAAATAAAAAAAACCCTCCAGTATGACTCATTGGGCTTGCACAAAAGACTTAATCCTGTAATTTAAAACGATAAAAATAGGACAACAGAATAATTTCTATGTAAAGACTCAAAAAATGTACTGCAAATATTGAAAAAGGGAACATTTCTGTTATAACTTTGAGTACTAACAAAAAAAACTCACATTTTCTTTCTTAATTTTTTACTTTGGTGTCTAAGAGGTAATGTATTTTTCAGTAGGAAGACGATAAGAAGAAGAATATACATTTAAATGTCCAAAATTTATTCTCTCCTTTAAAATTTGCAAATTTTCCAAAGTGGGCCAGATTGGACCTTTTGGTAGGCCAGTTCTGGCCCGTGGGTCACATGTTTGACACCGATTGTCTATGACCAAAGAAAATATGATTATGTTTCATTCAGATGCCTCAGTTGCAAAAATTAAGTCAGAAATTGTTAACGGACAACAGTGAAATGCATACACCTTCTTAGATTTTTATGTCTGAGTCACACAGAAATGCAATACTGCCCTTTTCAAGGATAACAAAAAACAGAGGTGGCAGTGTTCGACTCTCTTCAGAAGATGAGCGCACTGCTTCATCTTCTGAAGAAGGAAAAAGAAAAGCACTTAAGAAAAATAATTTTCCAAATGTAAAATCTAAAAGCCAGCAACTTCTGCCATGATTTGCAGTTATTTTTAGGGAACTAATCCAAATGAAAAGCAACAAAACACACAAAGAGGCCACTTCCTACCTGCCGTCCTCAGCCCTATGAATGCCCCACAGATCCAAACCATCCTCAGTCAGAGTACCAGTCTGAGGGACAAAAACAAACAGTTAGCAGCAATGTGCATGAAGGTGCCAACTACGGCTCTCTATTTCTGAATCAAAAGAGAAGAAAATCAATCTGAACTGCCTGCAATTCTGAGATAGAGGAACAGACATTTGGTAGTTTGGCAGCTTTCTGAAAGGATTAGTACAAAATCTTACTACCAACTGAGGTCACTGTTCCAAAATAAAAAAGATCCTTCACAACCAAACAAACTTAGAATTAGGTCTGTGTCTTATGATTATTTTCAGTATCAATTAATCTGTTCCTTTTCCTAATGAATCATATAGGAAATGTGGGAAAACATTGGAAAACATCAGATTTCCAGATCTGAAATTCTTTTCAGTTTTCTGTTTTTGTCCACGCATTTAGTTCCTAATAAACAGATAAATGTTTTTCAAAAAGTGACTTAAATTAATTTGCAGTTAATAAATTACTACCACATGAATCTCTAATCAACTAAATTGACTGTTTAAGCTCAACTTTACTGCTCTTATCAAGCCAACATCAGACCTATTTCCCTGGTGATAAACTGAAAAGAACGTTTTATGCCAAAAGCAGCTTTTTTTGAAAAATGCTAAGCCAATATAAGCTTGTACATCATGAATGCACAAAAGTGTGATGTTGTGAACAAACAGCATATTTGCACAACCACAGCACTGCCTCGAGATGTCAGGTTATGGTTATTTAACCATGTGCTTAAACTGGAAATGGGCCTCGAAGTGTTTATTTTCATGCATTTTCACTGAGGACTGAAGCCCATTCAACTATAACACATAGAAGTGATTCTGAGCTACTTTCTACATAATTTTCTGACTGCAGATTAGATTACCTTGTCAAAGCAAACCACGTTAAGCTGACCACACATGTTAATCCTCTGTGGACTGATGCAGAAGATGCCAGCACGCTTCAGACGCCGCTGTGCATAAACAATGCCAGCTGTCATGGCTGCCGGCAGGGCCGGGGGCACTGTAATGGTGATGATGTCCAGAGATTCAGTGATGATGCTTTTAGCTGGAACCTAGACACGTTCGAGAAACAACCAACAGCAAGTAAGATTTGGCTCATTTAAGACATTCACATCCCTCCTATAGAGCAGTGATACCTTGTTCATGACACTGAGGATGATGGTGTAGATGAAGCCAATCCCGGCCACTCCAGCCAGACACAACAGGAACATATATGCATCGCGGTACAGCTTGAAATCTGTGGGTTTAGGATAAAGAATGGAGCGCACGAGCTGGCCTTTCTCTGTACTAAAGCCTGTGGGAACACACAAGCGAGAGCCTCTGATTATTTTCTTTCGCTTGTGCTCGGTCAGTATACCACAGCTGAAGCTGAACCATCACTGAGGGCACAAAGTGTCATCATTCCCAGCCATTCTCTCTGTTTTACCTGTTCTGACCACAACAGCCTTAACGATTTCACCGGCATAGAAGCGGGTCTGGATGACATGGGTACCACAGAAGAGGGTGTGTTTCCTGTGCTCCTCCATGTCGTAGGTCCTGGCTGCCTCCTCGCCTGAACTGGGCAGACTGGTCTTAGTAACTGGCACACTCTCGCCTAAAAGATCAAGAGAATAAACAAATTTCAAATACAAAGAAAATCTGAAAAAAAGAACAACTGCTGAAAGGTTGTTCAAAAATATAAAGTCCAATACACAATACCAGCCTGTTACTTAACTATAGCAGAATAATTTATAATCTGTTCCCTGACAACTGAAATAAAAATTAATCTGATTTAAAGAGCCAAATATTTCTTCAACTAACACCAGCATACAGTACATTTATACTGGTTCTCAGGACTGCAATTATACAAGTATGTGACAAAAGGCATCCTTTTTCTTTATTGTAATATACCGGGCAATTTTTCCTTTCATTCTGCTTTCATTCTTCCCACAGTTGCCAAGTGCTTGCTCATAATGTTTAGCTGAGCGTTGGTGTTTTCTGTAGTCTCTTTACCTTACAGTGTAAAGGGCCTTGAGGCAACTTTTGTTGTGAATTGGCGCTATATAAATAAAATTGAATTGAACTGAATTGATACCTCAAAAGTTGATTCTGTTCATCTGAACGTAAAGTTTTCCATGCTAGAAACGTTTCATCACTCATCCAAGTGACTTCTTCAGTCTCAACTGACTGCAGGTTTCCCCAACCTTATAAATGTATATTGTAA